>JAABOM020000110.1:368303-405114 GCA_011800125.2 Solanum clarkiae | reverse complement strand
AATTTGAAAGCCTGTATTGTATATATAGACACACTCATTCACAAACTTGAGGAGAATATCTTTTCATGTTGAATTTTAACTAAATTACAAATCAAAATTTTGATTTTACGTTCACATTTCATTCAAAGCAAAGTAGTAACAAGTTTGTACATTTCGAAGCTTTTAGTTATGGACAAACAGCATTAATCTTAATAAACCATTTAAAATATTCTGATGATTAAAAAATGAGTGGCAAAACATGACAAACAAATACAAAAATCAGGTCCCTCCCAAATTTTGACATGAAAAAATATCGTAAATAGGCAAACATATGATATGTATTTACATTATACCACTATGGTTTGGGAAAATTACAATTTATAGCTATATTTAGAGTTTTGTTGTTGTAGTTAGAGTTTTGTTACTATTTTTTCTCTCCACTCTCTCTCTCCTCTCTCCTCTCTCTTTGCAATTTCTTGTCAGATGTGCAATTACATATATATACCAGCCGCATATATACAATTATTTTGACAGATAAACATATACAATTCGTCTCTCTACCCTCTCTCTCTAGCCTCTCTCCTCCCTCTTTCAATATAATCTTGCTTGCCTCTCTCCTCCCTCTCCTAATCGCACTTGTCAAATATACAAATGCATATGTACATTAGTTACACATATATAATTATTTGACAGATATACACATACAATTTGATAATACAATTCACGTCTCTCCTCTCTCTATCGATCTCCCTCGCCTCTCTCCTGCCCTCTAGGTCACATAGCCGAGCTAATCCCATATAATTATGTAAAATATAACTATTTGACCATATTAAATTTCAAGCGGAGGCTATTTATGAAAATTTCCTTTTAACAAAGGACTGGTAGTGTTCATAATAAGTACTACAAAAATATTATTTTCTTAACATCTCTATAACAAATTAAAGACCTATTATCAAGAGCTGAAAACCTGATTCCTTTAAGCAAAAGCAGATTCAAAGTGGGTAGAAATTTTTCTGAGCAATTAGGGTTAAGGTCATCCAATTTAATAAGTAGCCAAAAAGATATAGAGTTATTATCATATATATTTGCATATGAGAAAGAAGATTTGGGGAAGAGGCTGCATATGATCTTTTGCTTTTTCTTATAGATTGATTTCATAAGAAAAAATTGAAAATAAAATTTGATTAAGAGGGAGGAGTAATGAAGTTGTGAAAGACGATGATTTTCTTATTTTTTGAATCTAAAACGAAATCTAATCAATGGTTTTATTACTGAGAAAAGACGTACATAAAATCACTACTTTCGAATTTTTGAAAAGACACTTTATTTTGCAGATGTAGTATTATATTCTTTATAAATATGCCATTTCAATCCATTTTCTTCCTATGTTTTTACGCAGCTGCCGCACGTGAATGGCCAATTTTAGCTTTTAAACACCAATTAAAAAGTGTCATGTGTTATTCCTTTTATCAATAATCAAATACTTTATCTTTAAATACATCTTCTTCCCCAAAAGTTGCGGAGTCGTTGTATATCTTTGAAAAATAGAGGTATTTGTAATATTCGCGGAAAAGACGAAAATATCCCTAAAATTGACCTTGCCATAACGTGTCTTTCCATGATTCGTTTGCAAATCCGAGACCGAATTTGAGATCAGTGCAAAAAATTGAGTTGGAAGACAGTCTCGACTTGACTTTAACGTGAAAAAACGCGAATTTATTTTTTCAAAGAAAGTCAAAACAATGGGCTTTCCGCACCGTTTCGTGACGCGGAAAGGACACGGAATCACACTTTGTGTTTTTTCAAAATTTTAACGCAAACTGAGCATTTGCAAGAATCTGGATTTTCACACTGGTGCGCGACGCGCACCAATACAAAAACAAGCCGAGATTTTTCTTTTATTTGGAAAGGGTAGTTTCGACCTTTCCGACACTCCTTAATTCTAAACTAATCAATTTTAAGTCGTATTTAAGCCCTAAACGCCTATTTTACACCTTCATTCTTCAGAAAACCCTCTCAAGAACTCAAGTGTAAGAAAGATCAAGATTCGTAGTAATGCTCAAGAATTCTTTCCCATTCTTCAAGGATTCTTTTCCAAGGTATAAAAGGTCACTCTAAAATTATTATTTTTAGAATATTTTAGAAAGTATAACCTAGTTTTCATCCCAGAAGTCTCAAGTCTTGGTTTAGATTACTTTCATGAAACTCTTGTAAAGTTTAGTAAATTTCTTTACATATGCATAGATTCTTCATTTAATAATGATGAATTTTGATTCTTTAATTGTTATTAAAGTATTGACTCCTAGATTTTAAAGTTATAAACGATTTCCTGTGAATTTACATGGGTTTTATGAATACCCATAAAGCTTATAATTCAAACAAGTTAAAGAATTCTTTTCTTGAATCATTCTTGCATTTTAGCTGAGTACATTATATATTAAAGAATGATTTTCTTGAAAGTTTCTTGGTACTTTAGTTGAGAAATCTAGTATGTTTGAAAGTACATGAAAGATACTAGTTTCAGTAAAGTTAAAGATTTCAGTTGAGAAATCTAAGTAGTAAGCTGAGCTAAGTCCCCAAGGAAGCCAGATTTCAAGAATTTATGATCATTTAAGTATGAGTTATATAAAGTATTTTGGGAGTAGTATTGAGTATCGATATGAGTAAGAGTAGAATAAATTACTCAAACTCATAAACTATATAGCCAGCATTAAATAGGATTGTACTGTAGTACCTTCCTCATTAGCCACTGAGATGACCCAGTTTTGGGATGGATCCATTCCCCTAGTTCTTCATCCCCTACCCCAGCAAAGTAGAGACGGTTCTGGCAGCGTAGACAAGACGTTGTATCATCACGAAGCTCATAGTGATTATTATCTGTTAGAGAAATTCCCCAAGAAATTAAGATTTTTATTCTACTTAGGTGAGATTTAGTATTTCCTATGCTGTATATTTAATGAAGTTGAGCCAAGTACAGAACTAAGTTTTGAGTACCATGTTATATATATTTAGCTATGTTCATTAAGGTGTTAATGTAAAGGTTTCTCTTATATTGAGTTGCACTTCTGACAAGTTTAAGAATATATGTGTCTATTTCATATGCATGACATATTTTGTTAGTTAAGTTGTCTTCAGGTGCAGTTTTAAAGTAAGTATTTTACTTTTATTACGTTTTGGCCATCTTACATACTGTACATTCCACGTATTGACATCATTGGCGCTGCACGTTTATCATGTAGCTGTAGGTGTCTATGATAGCAGCTGATCAGTAAGACAGTCTCCATCAGCTTTCGGTGAGACCTCTTAGCATCCAGAGGAGCTCAGGAGTTTCCATTTATTGTATCTAATGTTGTTGAGGTACCTATGAGTCTTCTGCAGTGTCTTATTTCAAAGTCAGTACTTTAGAAGCTTCGTAGACTAGCAAGACACTGTTTCAAGTTATTTATTTGAAAGATCTTAAGTTAAGTTGTATACTTTGTCACTGTATTCTTTAAGTTCATGAAATTTGAGTTCATTTTAGTTCATTACAGCATTATTGTCTTCCGCTGAGTAAGTTAGCCAGGCCAAGTTGTTCGCTTGGGGCCAGAAATGATTTTTGAGTGCCGGCCACATCCAGGGTATAGGCTCGGAGCGTGACAGTATTGAAATCAGTTCCACAACATAAGATTTCAATGTAATTTTCAATCCAAAAAGATATATATTTTTCAGTCATTCAAGATTTAATTTCTTTTAAATTTGAGAAATCAAGATATCGTTTGTGATTAGGTTATGATGTAAAATGCAAAAGAAAATTTTGAAAGTAAATTGATAGAAGTAAATATGTAATTTTACTATTTTAATTTATGTATAACTAATATTCGTTTAACTTATTTCACTTTCTACCCCGTAAAAAGCTATGCATAAATTTCCTCATAAGTTATGTGAGTATTATTTTTGTATAATTATAATCAAACACCATACAAAATTAAGATATAAATAATTTTAATACCAACATTTGAAACCTATCAACCAAACATTGTATAAAAATAAAACATAGATGACTTTTATCGTATTAACAAATCAAACATGGTATAAAATTAAGGGAAATTTATCGAAGTACACATATTTTGTTTCACTATTTTCAAATATTCCTTACTATTTGTACAAATTTATAATATCCCTCTTTTTCACCAGTGTATCTGCATAAATGGTTTATGAATCATCTATGAGTGTCAGTGTATCCGCAAACCATGATTTATGAATTCGCATAATGGCCACTTATGAATCATGTATGAGTGTCAGTGTATCCGTAAATCATGACTTATGAATCATGTATGTACCAGTGTATCCGAAAAAAATGACTTATGAATCATGTATGAGTTCCAGTGTATTCGCAAATCATGACTTATGAATCATGTATAAGTGTCAGTGTATCCGCAGATCATGACGTATAAATCATATATCTGCAAGTGTATCCGCAAATCATGATTTATGAATCATGTATGAGTTCCAGTGTATCCGCATAATGACCATTTTAAGGAATTTTAGTAAATATGCAAATGATTGGGATATCCGCAAATCATGACTTATGAATCATGTATATGCCAGTATATCCGCATAATGATCATTTTAAGGAATTTTAGTAAATATGCAAATGATTGAGATATATTGAATTTTTTTTTATTTCACAATGGAATTTATGTAACTTACAATTTTTACATGAGTTATATTAGCTTTGGGCTTATTCCATAACCAAACGCCCCTAAAGTGTTATGTAATGTGGAGAATTCTATTAACGAGCTAATTAGCGTCGAGTGGACCCAACCCAATAGTTATTGAAAAAATAATATAATTAGATAAACATATGATGTGTATTTATATTATACAACTATAATTTGAAAAAATTACAATATATAACTATAGTTAGGATTTTGTTGCTATAGTTAGGGTTTTGTTGCTATTTTCTCTCTCCTCTCTTCTTCTCTCTTGCCTCTCTCCTCTCTCTCTCTCTCTTTCTCTGCAATTTCTTGCAGATATACAATTACAAATGTATATCAGCCGCATATATACAATTATTTTGACAGATATACATAGTCTATTCGATAGATATACATACACAATTTGTCTCTCTCCACTCTCGTCGCCTCTCTCCTCCCTCTCTCGATTTCACTCACCTCTCTCCTCCTCCTATCAATCTCGCTTGCCAGATATATAAATATATTTATATATTAATTACACATATATAATTATTTGACAGATATACACAAACAATTTGACAAATATACATATACAGTTTGTCTCTCTCGATCTCGCTCGCTTCTCTCCTCCTCTCTAGGTCACATAGCTGAGGTCATATTAGCCCAACGAATGTCAGATGCAAAGTCCCGCACCTCATTAAGATCATATTGGCATACTCTCCCAAATTTCTTTTATCACTTAGGAGTCGTGTGAGATGAAAGTCTCATGCACGATTTTGAATGAGAGAAAGAAGAATCCATAAACCTAGAAAGTCGCCGTCAGAACCTGCTTGGATTACATCTCGACAAATAGAAGCAGACACCTTTGGGATGAGACAATTATGCTCTATTATGCAAGCAGCGCCGGCATCGACAGCCCTCTACGGCAGATTGGTATTAGCCCAGAAAGCACGACTGTCGAGATCTGCGATAATGCACGCTGGAAAGAAATGATTCACTCCCATGCGGAGTTCCTGCCTGTACTTTACCTAAGCCTGCGTAATTATATAAAATATAGTTATTTGACCATATTAAGTTTCAAACCTAGGCTATTTTTGAAAGTTTCCATAATTATTTCCAACAGATAGAAACAGGGGAGATAAGGCAGAATATTTTTCTAAGATATAGTTGGTATCTGAAACCCCAAATTTAATTTATTCTTTAGGAATCAATAAAAGTGTTTTAGTTTGTGCTATTTGTGTTGGAGAATTTTCCAAATGTCATAATGTTATAGCAAGAAATAGAGTTTAACCAAACTTAGAATATATTCCTTGATCAAACAAGTTGCTCATAAGCCTCTTTATTGTTCTTACACTCGCAAAAATTTAGGAACAACAGATACAAGTACTAACCAGTCACCAATCATGCAGAAAATGTTTGATCAAAATTTTGCAAATCTATCAGTAGTTCTTGTTCTTCTCTTCTACTGTTTGGTTATGATGGTTTCAGCTAGAGGTAACTCTTTCATAGTTTAGTTGCAAAGCTACATATTACCTTTCCCTCTGTTTTAAATTGTTTCTTGCTCTTTACTTGGACGAGGCTTTTTAAAGTAAAGAATATTTTTAAATCTTATGATCTTACACTCAAGATGCACAGAATGTATGAAAATACTACTCCCTATGTCTCATATTATATGAGCTCTTTCCATTTTAAATGGTTATTAATAAATCATGAATGCACTAGTAAATTTTACCATTTTACCCTTTATTTATATCAATGTATATTAAATTAAATTAGAAAAAATCATTAATCTACTAATTAATGATGGGTAAAATGAAAAAAATATAATTAATTTTATTCTAATTTAGTAAGCACCCACATAATAAGAGACAAATATTTTTAGAAAGATACCCATATAATATGGGACGAAAGTCATATTCTTTTATCTTATGGTCTAAAATATGTTAGGCTGAAAGTTAAATTAAAAAGTTGTCCAAAGAAAAAGAGAGATATCATTTATAGGGACCAAAAAGTTAAGAGTAAGACAAATTGAAACAAAGGGAGTATTTATATTATATGAGTTTAAGTTATATATACAAGAGCATGACACTTTTATTTGTTGTTAATTTCAAGATTACAAAATGAAGGTCAGTCGAAGATATCTTTTGATTGACCTGATAAGTTACTGAATGAGGTATATTGGTAATTCATTTGTAACATTATGCAGGCTCTCATGTGACTAATCCTGGTATTGAGCCGGATGACGATGATATGAAGCCAGACAAGGCATCATTGGTAGCGTCTGAGGTAAAAGGATTAGAGCCCCTGCACAGTGCGACAGAATACAGACTAGTAACAGATTCTCAGGAGCTGGAAATGGCAATAGCAGCAGGTAATTACAATAAGTCTAAGACGTGGTTATGGTCGCAGCAACAACAGCCTTTTCAGATGTGTCTGGCTTGTAAGTGTTGTATGTCCGCGATGGAGACAGAGCCCAGCAACTGCACAAGTTTGCCTTGTTGCTTTGTTATCGACTGTCAACTCCCTAATAAGCCTTACGGAGTTTGTGCTTTTGTACCCAAGACATGTAACTGCACCTCTTGTGCTACCCCTCTGCTCTAACCCTTAACAGCGAAGAAGAGCAGAGATTCAAAATTTAAAATTTATGAGTTTCGTTCATTTATCACAAGTTAATACTATAATTTCCTAAATTAATAGCTTGTTGTTTAAACTTTAATAATTCAATATCCAAATAATTTATAAAAAGTTCAAATTTAAAATATAAGTTTTTTATATCTTAGAAAAATAAATTCCAATTATAAATTTTGCAAAACAACAAGAAAGCTAACAAACTTACTTAACATCCTTTTAAAAATTTATATGACTGAAGTGCATGTAAAATTGACTAATATCTCAGTTATGTGAGTTTAAATTTGTTTGTCAAAAAACTAGTTTGTTTTAATTTCAACAGTTCTACACATCATTTAATGCTAAAGCTTACTCCCTCCGTTTCATATTAAGTGAATTGTTCGGTCATTTCACACATATTAAGAAAAAGAAATATAAACAAAATTTAATCATATTTTTTCATTTTTATCATTTTCAAACTCTACACACTCATTTAATGTATCATTTATTTCTCATACAAAACTCAACGTTAGAAACTTAGTTAATGAAGGGTAAAACTAGAAAAAAATTTCAACACATTCCTTGAAAAGTGAACAATTCACTTATTTTGAAACATAAAAAATTTCCTAACAATTCACTTAATATGGGATGGAGGGAATATTAATCTACTCTACATAGCTTACATTTAAAAGATTATACAACAACAATGACATATCTACTTAAATGTCACAAGTGGAGAATCACTGATTAAGTTTCATTATTTGATGAAAATACCGGCAGAAAATGGTTCCAATGAGATAACAAAAAGCTGATGGTTAATGATTTTGATGAAATTTGATAAATTCTTATGGTAAATAGTTCTGGTGACATAGAAAAACTTGAACAGAAATGATTTCGACTAGATATGGCGATGGGAAATGATTTCGATGGATACATATTCCATGTGAGGTCCCTTTTGTATTTTTGAGACTAGCCTTATGTGTCTTGGTATTTCTAGTCCACTTTTGGGATTTGTATCTATTGTCCTAGCTACTCTGTACTTGATACTTCCAAATTCTGGGAGGGATCCTTTTTGATTATGTATCCCTATTTTGTTGTTTTATGTTTCTTTACATGTCACTCTTTCTATCTGTTAACCGTTGGTTAGATTCCTCCCTCACACCCATTACTAGTAGTTTAGGGTTACGAGCTGAACCTAACATTATTGTTCTTCTTATATATGCTTTGTATAGCTTTCTTTATTATAATTGACATGTTTCTTGCTGTCTTATGTACTTTCTTTTTCATCACTATTTTGATTTGTTGTACTCCCTATAACTTACTTGTGGGATCACACTGGATATATTGTTACTAATGTTGTAAGTTAGAAAAATGATAGTTGAAAGTTGAAGTTATGTTTTAATATGCATTCAACTTGATTTTTCTATTTTGAAGTCATGTCTAATAAAGTCAAACATCTCTATAACTGTGACGTCCCATAACTTTATTCTTATATGTGGAAAGTGGATTAGGGTTATAAAAGACCTCTAGTACCTTGTCGATCAAGTTCAAATTTTTTCTATAAATTGAGTTTCTCGCATCAGATTATACAAGGGCCAACTTTAAAACCATAACTCTTAGCAAATAAATAACTAGGTGGCACATGACCTACCAAATGAAAGCTCTTTGAATTATTTCTCCAGCGCAACTAATTTCACCTCATTTGGAGTTCGAAGTCAACGGTTACGGCCGTTTTATTGGAGACTGCCAGAGTAAATTTGAACTAAGAAACCTACTTACTAGTCGTGGTTTGAGTTAGGGGTCGTACTGTCAACTCGCGGAAAAACTTCAAAAAATCTATTTTTGAGCCCCAGATTTGACGAACTCATCTACAGGTCGTAGATGTATCTACGGATCGTAGTTGTATCTACGGATCGTAGATTGGGCTCATGGAATCGATCCAGAGATCCCAAAATTTGCCGAAAAGTTTATGGATTGGTTCCTATGGGCTGTGGAAGCTTTTACAGGCCGTAGGTGGGCCCGTTGATGACTTTGATAGGTTTTTAAAAAAGGTTATTTTGGTCTTTTCCCACTTTTTCAAAGCCTAAACTTGATGTTTTTACACCTAAATAAATCTATAAACATATCAGTTTAATCTTTTTATGCTAAAACACTCTCTCCAACTTAGAGCAAGGTTTCAAGGGAGAAAAAGACTAGGGTTGAAAATAATCTTATGAGTTTTTCCAAGCTGTTTCAAAATTCAAAATTTTCAGGTATGTAGGGGCTAACCAAAACATGGATTATGTTATTCCACATGTCCTATAACCCAAATTGATGGGAGTTGTGAATGAATTGAGTCTTCCATGAATTTTTCTTGAAGGTTTCTCTAAAATCCCAACATGTTCCTATATGATCTTGTATGAATTATTGTTTTATGAATTAAATTCGTGAATTAGGTGATTTTGCTTTTCTACATGAACCCTAGCATGAATTTTTGTTATTTTTACATATTTCACTTAAATAGGTAAGCATGAGTGTAATTTGAGCCTAAAGATTCTATGGAATCCCTAAATGCTTTAACTCTATTTTTATTTTCTTGAATGCTATGAGTTAGAATGATGCATGATAGAGTCTTTATGAGTCAAGAGCTGAACCTTAAAAGAATGCAACCAAGAAGTTGGCAGTTGATGCGATGAATTTAGTTGGCAAATGTCCAATGAGACTAGATGAATGAGTTAACCATAGAGTTGATATCTTATGAGCATTTGAGTCTTCGGAGGAGTATTGAGCACTGAATTGAGTAAGGGTAAGTCCAACTCGAACTCAATAACTATGTAGCCGGCGTATGAGAGGATTTTGGACAGTAAAATCGGATATTTTCTATTGTCCCAAAAAAAGGGACTTGATGTTACTGATTTTGGATCCACTGATGGGATATCCCTTATCCTGAGAAGGTATGGGATAGATGTGGCAACAATATCGCTTCGTTGTATCATCATTGGCTCATAAGTGATGGTTTTTCATTAGAAAAATTGCCATATAGGTATATGAGTGGTCACTGTCTAAACTGTATTCTTACTTTAGACTCTTGACATTCTGATTGAGTTTCCCACTTCTTGAGTTGAGTTGAGTTATTTGAGTTGATGTTATTCTTCCTTTACATGTTTCTTTCTACCATTTTACATACCCGTACATTTCACATACTGACGTCCATTTGGGCCTGCATCTTTTCATGATGCAGATACGACAGATATTAGCAGTCATCAACAGGCGCCCCGTTGATGACCCATTACTTTCAACTGATTGATGAGTCCTTCCCTGCTTTCGGAGGATATCGTGTTTTCTCTTTTAGCTTTGAGTTTAGCTTTTTTATGTTATTTTGAAGTAGCCATAGACCTGTCATAGGTACCATTTGGTTAGATATTTTGACGCTCCATAGACTAGACTGTTAAGTTGCGATTGAATTATATTTTTAGCTAGTTTCTTTCATAGTAATCTTACACAGTTGATTCTTAGATTGTTTGGCCTCTGATTTATCAAATTATTATTGCCTTTCATTAAGTACTCTTAGTCATTGATATCTTCTGATGTTAGCTATGATTGAATAAATGTGATGAGGTCAAGTTGTTTGCTTGGGGGGCTAGCAATAATCTCTGAGTGTCAGTCACGCTAAGGATATCCTCCCGTGGCGTGACAATAATGACACCAGTTATCTCTCTCTTTTTTGTAATATTTATAACTACTTGTGAATGCTAGTAGAAGTGCAAGCTCAGAAGAACTAAAGCATTTGCAAATCAGTAAGCCAAACTTTCAAAGGAATATGTATTATACCAACTATTCATGTAGAAAAGCTTGTCTCAAACTAATGGACATTGTAGCAAAATCCAAAGAAGGTGTCTATGAACTAAGCCATGTGTATTTGAGAATATTTCAGATGAAGTTGAAACAACTTTGAGTGAGGAAGCTGCAAAAACTCTAAGTGAAGCTTTGCTTGAAGAAGACAATATTATGTAGTCATTAATTAGTGAGATTATAATAAGGATTTGAGTGTCACACATATATAATTAATAAAGTGTTGCCTTTGTTAAAAGGGTGGTAGCTAATATAATGTGTGCATTAATTGGCTTTTGGTAGCCAATTTGGCACATTAAATAAGTTGTGACACATCACTCCTTTGGATCTTGTACAAAGTTTATGTATGTTTCAATGAAAAATGGTGATTGAGTTGAGAGTGTTTGGAGAATATTTGGTTGAAATTTCTAAAAATAATATTTGAAGTTTGAAGATTACTTGAGGACTGAATGTCACATATAATAAAGTACTGTTGCCTTTCTTAAAATGGTAACTAGTGTTCTGTATTAATTGCTTATTCCATCTATAATTCGTTTTTAATAAACAATGCAATTTTCTTATCAAAATAAGCATACACTTATAATACATATATAATGCGAATATAATTAAACCGTGCCAGTAGACTTTGAATATCAAATGATTATAGCAATAACAATAATAAAAAGTTGGAGATTAATAATTTATTAAACCACACACATATAGGATATAATCACTAAACATGCTGCTTCAATATTATGAGCATGTAGAATAAGAACCAAGATGTATGACTATTTCTTGGCATAAATATTTATTCCAATTTACTATTTGATGATTGTGCATCAAACATTGTCTTGAATTTTTAGACCCTGCATATTACAGTTCAAAAGTAGAAAAATAGTTAATTTTTATCAAAAATTAAAATTAAAATTAAAGAACAAACAAATTTAAAATCTTCAAACTTGTAGTAATATTTAACTATAGAAGTTTCAGGTTTGAACATTATCAATTAAAAAAAATCTGGTAGGGAGTATTTCTCCTTTATTGGACCTCACTGGGGTGATAATTGGGTGGTTGAATTAAATTTGAGCAGATTATAATGAGTCAAGATACCAAACGGATCAAGGTCCAACCTAACCCAAATTTATTTGGGTCAAAACGGATTGAGCAATGGGTTATAGAGTGGGTCAAGACCTAACCCTATCCAACTTTTATTAAGTTTTGCTTATTTTATTTGTTCTTTTTCAATATTTTAATACTTAATTAATTATATTTTTCTTTACTCTTGCTATATAAAATATAACAAATTTAAAAAAAGTATATTTAAAAAATATTTTGACAAGATCTCTCGCGAGTCAATTCGGGTTACATATCAATCCAACTATAAATATGGGTTGAAATGGGTTGGATTGAGATGGGTTGAGTTAATAAATGGATGGGTTATTAACATGTCCAAACTTCAACAGGTTGAGAGGGTTGAGTTTAATTTTGCCACTCTCACCTCACACAATGTACTCTCGTCTAAATTATTTGAGGCTTTAGCAAAGCGAAATTAAGAATTTATAAATTGTGAATTACGGATTCTATTGCTTTTATGAAATAGGTTTCTAAATCAATAAGTTATATGCATATTCAATGAATTTCTCGAGGCAAACACACGCTTGAACTAAAGTTGTTGGGTTTGGTAGAACTCGTAACATATACACTTGCTCGCCCCTAACCCTACACAAGGACGGAGGTAGAGACTAACATAAAGACTTGGTCGAACTCAGTAATGCATAAGGTTCAAACTTTAGCCTCGCCTCTGACTCTAAACAAGGGCGGAGCTAGAGACAAATTGGTATAGATTCGATCGAACTCAGTAACCTATAAGGTTCAAAGTTTAGTTCCACCTCTAACCCTAAACAAGGGCGGAGCTAGAGACAAGGTACATATTCAATCAAACTCATTAATCCATAAGGTTCAAACTTTAGCTTCGCCTCTGACCCGCTAGTCGAGTATCTTACACACCGGATGAAAGACTTAAAGAAAATTTTAAAAAATTCCCTCATAATAAGTGATTCAAAGAATATAATACATTCAAACTTACTGATTGAAATTAATCTTGACTTTTCCAGCATCTAGATTGGCAATTTGGGAAAATGCTTCTTGAGAAAGATCAATTGTTGCTCTACATCCAGGAGGACAATAATCTACAACTTTAACAACAACACTTCTTCCAGTACAAGGTTGTGGAACACCTTGATTAGTAGGACCAGTACAAGTAACACTATACATTCTTCCACATGCTGCCCTATTTCCCCATATTGCATCACTTGCTGCAGCAATCATCACCCCATTGTCTTGATATCCATAACATGATGAGGCTGAAATATAAAGAGATTTAATTACCTAAATTTATCGCTAATCTGCCGCTAAATAATCAATGTTAGATAGGATAAATGAACTTTGTTTTTAGTAGTGTTTATCCCTTATTACTATTTTCGTCACATCAAAGTAACTGAAATTTTTCCAAATTCAACATTATAGTCATGTAGTAGTACTTTATCCAGTATAACAGTAAATTCTTACAATAATACATTATTCAGTATAACATGATCGTCTTTTATCAACTTGTAATTTCACGTATAGACATTGACTTTAATTCACGGTAAACAAAACAATAAGAATTAGCTATAAAATTTTTATAATTTAAACTGACTGTGTATATAACTTAAACTCTTATCATAAATCTTATGCAAAGAAGAAAAAAAAAAAAAGCAGAATAGATGTTTTGTATATATACGATAGATGTTCAATCTCGTTTTCTTGTTTTCATATAATTATGTTTTTTATATTTTGAATCTCTTTAGTAAAATTCTAACTCCGCTTGTACTAGAGTATGAACTTTAATGTACTTTACCATGGTTAAGAACAAAATAGATCGAAACTCTCCTGATTGCCAAGGTAAGAGGGTAATTAGGACAATATAAACTTTAGTCGTGCAATAAATAAAAATCGTCAAGTTCAAGAGGATCCTGATATATTCTACTTTAAGTGAGTGAAGTAAAAACTCTAAATAATCCTAGTTAGATGTGAAAAGAGTATACATAGAATATAAATATCATGTTAACTTATTATTAATTTGATATAAACATCTATACGAATAAATTTTTATATTTATAAATTTTTAATAAATCGTAAATAAAATTAGGTAATACTCACGAACATAAGGAGCAGTGTAATATGTGGCTGTCCCTTCATCTGCAAATGACACTGTGATAGTGCAAAGAAATATGCCAACAAGAAGTAAAATAAAATTTCCCATTTTTATTTTTATTCTTTTGGTATTTTTTCTCTTAGCTTATGGTGAATATTTGAGGGCTTATTTTCCCATAATTTATAGATAGAAAAATCACTTGAAACTCATGGTTACTGTTCTAAGTCTATTTCTTGACTTACTATATAGTCAATCATTGTAGCAGCCCATGTGGGTAATAGATTGGCAATGTATTAATTGTTGGAGGGTATAATGGTCATTATCCCAGAAAGATATTTTATAACGAATCAATAGTTGTATGTCATGTGTTTAATCAACACAGATGGTGGTGGAATGGTTGGGATCTCTCCAGCCTTAATTAGAGATCTTCAGTTAAAAATAGAAAAATTTCTCCCCAAAAATAGACTTTGTAATGCTCGAATTCATATTTGGTCACATATTAATGTGGATATCAAACACTAGATAAAAAACTAATAAAAAGAATAGAACAAGACGTAGCTCAATATAGATTTTATTTAATACGTTCAATCAACTATAATTAATTAATTTTACATTCTATCCCAATTTACGTAACAATATTGTTTGACTACGCAAGAATTTAAGGAGAGAGAATTCTTTTAAACTTGTGAATGTTAATCGGGTATTAACTATATGTGTGGTCATGTAGCTATAAATTATCTTATTAAGATTAAATGAGTTAACAGCCTTCGAGACAAAGCTATATAGATAGAAGAGTGGTTAGTTAAATAATATCATTCATTTAAAAATTATATTTTCTTTGTTTAAAAAAGAATGATATAGTTTGACTTGGTATGAAATTTTTTAAGAAAATAAAGAAATTTTTTCAATTTTGTTATCCTAAACTAAAATTATGTCAAATATACCAAAATGTTATTTAATCTTGTAGTTTTAAACATATGGTGTAGAAAAATAAAGTTAAAATATTGCCCAAAAAAAACGATCATTTCTTTAAACAAAAGAAAAAATAATTAATCATTTCTTTTAAAACGGAGAAAATATTTCTCTTCAATTTCTTTCTTTTTTATTTGACAAATGACTTTCAAATGAAAACACACCAAAAAGAAATCCGAAACATCCAAAATCAGTAAGTTTATCTCTAAAGTTCATTAACTCTATAATGAAATCAAATTAAAGGCCTATCTCCATTAATTGTTAGTAGACTAAGAAATTTTGACATTTCATAATGTCCAATTCAATTTACAATTCTTTTGCATTTAAGTTATGGTCAGAGTACTTGTGTATAAAAGAATAAATGATAGCATAATTTTTAGATTTTTGTGTTTAAAATAGATAAATATAGAAAGCTCACTATTTGTTTTATTGAAGAATCAATAATGATATCATGAAGGGTAAGCATATTTAGAGATTTTGAATTTGAATTCTAAATGTGAATTTCTTTTAATAGGGAATGTGTTACTTTCGACGTGACATTTTTTCATTAAAATTCAGATTTAATTGAATCGTAATAAACGTTAGAATTGATTGAGGAATTTAGACTTTAATGAAGGGTCTTATTTAAAAGTCAGTCAATGTGGAAAACTTTTAATTTTCTTTCCATAGTGTTTTCTTGGAAATTTAAACAAAGAAGTCTTGTGTTAGATCAAACTTACCCCATCTCAAATTAATTGAATTTTTAAGTAGTTTTTCAATATTCAAAATAGCTTGAATCGTTTAAAATAAATGTTTGAAACTTTTTATATTTGTCCTTTTATTTATTGGAATTTTATATTTTCTAAGAGATAAATTACATTATATACTTATGATTTCACAAAGGACAAAAGTAAAAAGTATGATTTAATTTTTATTTTTAAATATTTTTCTTAATATGTGTATATATACCCTTATAAATTCAATTAAAATAGGATAGAAAGAGTATTATTTACTTGGAAATTAAGCATATACGGTTATTCCAAGGGGATTTGATATCATTAAAAGTACTCTTATTTATATATAACTTCTCGATCTTTTCACTTATTAAGATGATTTGATCATGACCCAACAATTTCCCCATCAAAATAAATTTCATGTAAATTTATTTGCATCTTGATAAAGCATTCTCAACATAATTTTCAACATAGAAAAGTAAACAATAGAAATGAGAATATCAATGAACTCTTTTTTTCCGTAAAATTGATCAAGTACATGTATCCATGTTAAGTACACAAGTATCTACATGAGTGTATTATTTTGATGATTAACAAACTATATCAAGGACCAGATAAGCCATCAGGTTTGCATGCTGATTCTAGTGGTGGAGAACAGTTTGTAAAGTTGTTGTAGTTGGTGAGAAGTCTTTCAGAAGTGTACTAAAGGACCAACGGTCCATAAGCTATACACACAGCAACATAAAAGAAAGAAGTTCAAGGTTTTAAGTTAAGGTTTTTCAAGCATATTGAAGATTGAGCCTTCATAGTTGAAAAAGCTTCCCTTTGGTTTCTTGTGCAAGATTACAGCATACCCAGACGTGGGACCTGATAGACTAAGTCTATAGTTCTTGTGTCTTGTGTGAGTTGTATTTGAGAAAAACAGTGTAAGATTGCTCCTCAACTAAGAAAGCAAGTAATCAATATATTTTAAGTTGTTCTATGTGTGAAAAAAATACCTTGCAGACAGAGTTGTAGTCTCAAGGTGTGGATGTGTAGTTTTATTCTAACTACTCAAGTGGTGTAAGGTAGATTGAAGCTGAATTGGTGGTTTCTCATAACTTGTGCTTGATGCATAAGTTGTTTAGGGTGTAAGAGAAAGTAGAGAAGTAGTGAGTGAGTTGTATTTTTTTACTTTGCTCTTAATATATTTGGTTGTTAAATTCTGTGATATCAAGTCGTGGTTGTTCCTCCCTTAAGTAAGGAGTTTTTTTACGTAAAAATTTGAGTCTCTTTATCTTCTGTTATCCTTTATATTCCAAGATCCTGATTATTCTCTATCAAGGGACCTGATAAGGTATCAGGCTAAGAGCATCCTAACTCAACAATTGATATCAGAGCAGGGATCTCTAACAAGTTCACAGCTTGAGATTCTCTGGGAAGATGACTGCTCCACTTAACTTGGAGGAAGGACAATCATCCACTAAACCACTAAGGTTTAATAGAAAATACTATGGGTGGTGGAAAGGAGGGATGCACGACTTCTTGTGGCTGAAGACAGTGAGCTCTGGGATATTATTCTGGACGGACCCTATGTTCCCTTGATTGAAGTAAAAGAAAGTGATGTGACTATATATGTTCCAAAGAACAGGCAACAATACACGGAAGCTGATAGGAAGAAAATAGAGAAGAATTACAAAGCAAAGAAGTTGATTGTCTGTGGCATAGGGGCTGAGGATGTCATGACCCGAAATTCAGGCGTGATGGCACTCGTCTTATCCCACCAAGATAAGTCATCCAACAACCAAACTATAACATTAAAAAAGCGTAATTATAAATAAAATCAAAATTTAATTGCGGATGATAAGTCAACTTAATGAAAATCCCCCAAAACCTTGGGTGTCACGTCACAAGCTTCTAATGTATTACAATAGATTCAGAAAGAAAATATAAGTATCAAATGATATTATCTCTAGAATAGAATAGAACAAAATCATGAATAGGAGTAAGAAGTCAGTTGGGATAGCAAACAACTACCTCTCACAATCTCCACAGGAAGCCACAGACAAGGAATGTAGAGAGTATCACGACAATCTGGGCTTGTAACCTACAAAATTGTTGTAGCAAGGGGTGAGTACCAAATACACGGTACTCAGCAAGTGAACTACTAAACACAAAATTAAGTAATATAGAATACAGGTACTCCCAACACTCCATCCAAACCCCCATAAATACAACTTGTATAAAATCAGTCCAGCATAACAGCTCACAATGTACATAGCATATAGCTCAATAACCATGCCAACTATTTATTCAACAACATCAAGGATCAAGTGTATCTATCACAAGTTTCACCAAAAAGTAGCCACATGTTTATTAATGATAATGAGGTGCAATGCAATGTCAAATAAAATGATGTATGTCTGTCCTAGTGATACACACCTGCTGTAACACAGTCCGAGACCCATGGGAGATTCCTAGTCCATGCATCTGTCGCGGCGCATGACCCGACCCATCGAATCATAGTATCCTCTTTAATTCTCATTCTTTTTCACTAGCCAGAACCATTTCCCATCGGCTTTACATTTCTATTTCACTAGCCGGAACCATTTCCCTTCGGTTTTACATTTCTTTTCTTGGAACATCCAGCAATCACATAGTAAATGCACAATAATCATGATCATGGAAATAAAATGTGCAAGATGTCCATACGAATTCATATATCTCAAAAGCAAGAATGGGTAGCTCAATACCATACAAGTTGCAATATCCTCAATCTCAATACCATCACAACCTTAACCACATTTACATCCTAAGTAAGTATCACTTCACATCAATAACAAACAATCACTAATTCACATATAATAAATTTCCATCATTAATTCACAAAATTAAATATCACCATAGGATAATTACCCAATTCAGAATATTCCAATCAAAGCCTACATAAATCATTCTCAACACCTCATGCAAGAAGCACAAGATTCTATATACTTAACAAAGATTAAAAAATTCACTTGCCTTATAAAGTCCCGAATCACGTTAATTCCGAAGCTCTTCACTTCCTATGAAACTCTGATTCATCAAAATTTACTCAAATATAGTATCATAATTATATAATGAATCTAACGACACTAAAATCAATTAATTCGGTGAAAAGGGTAAAATGGTCCAAAAATTTCATCGCTGGAAAATATCATCAAAATCTAAAAATTTATATATAAAAATGTTCCCCAAGTGATAAGATATTCAGTGGTGAAAACCATTTAAAAAACAGAGCTAATATGAGGAAGAAATCGCATGTTAAAGTTTTCAAAATACATTAAAATGCAGTAGTAAATCTGTAATTTTTACCTCAAATGAACCAACAAAGTCAGTTTCTAAAGCTCCCAAGTTGTTCTTCTCTAGAAATTATACAATTTAGCCTTTTGAATCACTCAAATCGGATCAAAATTAAGAGAGAAATTGAAGATTGAAGTTTGGGGGAAAATGGGATCTTGCTGCATAATTCTGCAGCTTTGAAGGGTCTGGGAATCGGGTGTACATGTGGCAGAATCCTATTGGGCCATGTCATCCACCCATTTCAGCATTTTCAGAAATCTCTCGAACTTAAATTCGATGCTCCGACCTCATCTAAAGTTGAAAAAATACAATCCATATATGAAATTTGATCGGAAATGACATTTCGAACTCATTGGTGTGGTCAAAATTCTCATAGGAGGTCATTTTATTCCAATGTGGATCCCATTTCCCAATATCGAAAACTATCGAAGAGCCAAAACATCCCTAAAAAGCCTCGGGAACTGGGAGAAAAGTCCTTCTCAACCAAAATCGACGTTTCGGATCCAATAAAAATATCAGAATTTGCAATTGAGGCCTCCTTGACCCAAAACTTGAGAAAGTTCATTTAAACTAGTTTCGGACTCAAAAACTCCAAATATTCTCAAAAGCTCTAAAAATTATAGCAAAATCATTTCTACCGTTAGTTTGACCATCTAGAACTATTGTAATTTTCAAAATTTCAATTTGAGCTTCCGAACCTCAATTGTTGACCGAAGTCAAACTTTGGCTCCGGTAACAACTAAAAATGCAACTTCTGACCTAAAATCTTCATTTTTACTTGCAATTAAGTTATGCAAATTCTCCTAGACCATATTCGGTATTCCGGAGCTAATGAAATTGACAAAATTATGATCCGACAATTAAAACTTAAAACGGTCAGAAAACTCAAATTTTCCAACTTAAGCCTTTAAAAACTCTTTAATTGAAAAATTCAAGCTCATCAACATATTTTTAAAATTTGACTTTTAGCATTAACCAATAATGAGTCAAAGAAACTTTTAAGAAGGGAAAAAATAATAATTTGACTGAAAATGCCAAAAATGACCTTCAGGGTCATTATAGAGGAAAACAACTGGATCTCAGCTTGTGAGCCTGTTAAAAAGATTTGGGATTGTCTCAAAAATGCTCATGAAGGGACCAGACAAGCTATAGAGTCCAAGGTAGGCATGTTAACCTCTCAGTATGAAGATCTCATCATGCTTGAAGGTGAAACCATACATGAAATGGAGACAAGGTTCTCGGCAATAACAAATAAATTCTAGTGCCTGGGAGAGCCTATCAATCAAAGCAAGCAAGTTCGTAAGATTTTGAGAGTTCTTCCAAAATCTTGGGAGAGAAAAGTGGATGTTATAACCGAGTCAAAGGATTTAAAAACTTTGAGGATGGATGTTCTCATTGGTACACTCCGAACTCATGAGTTGAGTAAGAAGCAGGACTCTGCTAAAAGAGAAGGGAAGAAGGACAAAACTTTAGCCTTGCAGAATGCTGAGAGTGATGAAGAGATTGATGGTGTTGACATGGCCTATCTCACCAAGAGATTTAAGAAACTTATGAGAAAGAGTCATGAATTAGCAAAGAAAGGCAATACTAGAAGAGCTCATGGAGGTACAGATCTATGTCATGGATGTGGAAAGCATGGTCATTTTATCAGAGAATATCCTCATGGTAGGGGAGACCCCAAATATGGAAAATAAAGAATGAGGTACCAGGTCTCAGACAAGTTCAAGAAAAAAGTTGTTGCTAATAAGATAATAATAAAGGCTCTGGGTGTCTGGGGAAACTCTTCCAACGGATCTGATGAAGAAGAGCAACCTGAAGATTCATCCATGTTGGTTGTAAAAGATAGTGATGAAATCTATGATGAGTTATATACTTTCATGGCATAGTCAGATGATGAGGTAGATGAAGATGATGATAATGAGGTAAGTCTACTAGATCTTAAAGACAATTTAGATCTGTACTCTACTAGAAAGCTCAAGAAGCTTGCATGTGTCCTTATTAACTTCATCTATGAACTGACCACTGAAAAAGACTTGCTAAACAATAGTGTAGATATGTCTTAAGATGAAAAAACTGCTTGAAGTTGGGATTGTGACACTTGAAACTGAAAAAAGGAACTATTGAATTTGATAGAAGCAGAAAATAAATCTGATGTTAAGTTAAAGAGAAAGATTAGTGAAAATGAATCTGTCCTGACAGAAAAGCTGAAAGAGGCTAAATTAAAATTAAACTTGCCCTTAGAAAGGAACTCTGAAATTGAGAAGGACCTCATGAGACTTAAGGATGATCTGAACAAGTCTATGAAGTGGACAACCTCCTCTAAACTCCTGGGAGATATGTCTTGTGGCTGGAGCTCTGAGAAAAGGGGTCTGGGGTATGTCAACAAAATTGATCCATCCTATAACCTTCATAGTAAGTATGTGTTAGTTGCTGATAACTTGCTATGCTTATATTGTGGAAGGAATGGTCATTTGAAGGAAAACTGTGAAGTGCTAAAAAGAACCTTAAATAAACAAAAGGTGGTAAAACCAGATAAAAGAGAAGTGATTGAGGGGATAGGTTCTAAACCTAAACAAAGGACCAGAACTCTGCCTCTTTGGACTAGAAAATTTGTTATTAGACCTTTATCTTCTTATTGGGAGCTCAGACTGAAATAAGTTCCCAAAACTAACTTTTAATCCTTACAATAAAGGTCAGGAGGAAGTAGTCAGTGCTGGTACATGGATAGTAGATGCTCAAAATACATGACTAGAAGGACCAAAAACTTCCTTTCATTGAAAGAATTTGAAAGAGGCAGTGTTTCCTTTGGCAATGGTCAAAAGGGGTACATTATGGGAATAGGAAAGATTGGTAAATGCTTCGAGAAAGCTATTGAAGACATGTACTATGTTGAATATCTAAAGTATAGTCTACTTAGTGTTTCTCAAATCTGTGGTAAAGAAAATGAAGTCAGGTGCTTATCTGACATATGCATTGTAACCAATTTGGAGACAAATGAAATTGTGTTAACAACTCTGAGATGCAAAAATGTGTACATAGCAGATTTAAGGACTACAAAGTAAGGCAATCTGACCTTCTTGAAAGTTCAAGATGATGTGATCTATGGCATAGAAGATAGGGTCATGTCAATCCTTCCTTGATGAACAAACTAGTCTCCAAGGATTTGGTTAGAGGATTGCCCAAGGTGAACTTGAATAACTCAAAAGTTTGTGCAGCCTGTGCTCAAGGAAAGTAGACTAGAGAATCATTCAAGTCCAAACAGGAGGTAACCACTACTAGACCTATTGAACTTATTTACACTTATCTGTGTGGTCCTGTGAAGGTTCAAAGCAGAGTATAAAAGAAGTACATCTTGGTAGTGGTTGATGATTACTCAAGATATTCTTAGGTAAAGTTCCTGAGATCCAAAGATGAAGCTGTCGAATTGCTGATTAACCTTATCAAGCAGATCCAAAACCAGTTTGGAAATAGAGTTGCTAGAATTAGATTTGATCATGGCACTCAATTTGAAAATTCAATCTTGGATGGCTTCTGTGCTGAAAATGGTATTCACCATAATTTTTCTGCTCCACGTTCTCCTCAACAAAATGGAGTAGTGGAAAGAAAAAATAGAACTCTGGTAGAGATTGGAAAGATTATGTAATAGACTCCGGATTAGCTAAAACATTTTGGGCCAAAGCGGTAAACGCTGCTTGTTATGTAACAAATAGATATTTGATAAGGTCTCTCAAAAACAAAACTCCTTATGAGCTTTTGTTTGGAAGGAAACCTAACATCAATCATCTGAGGACCTTTGGGTGCAAATGCTTTATCTTCAAAAATGGCAAAGAAAATGTTGGAAAATTTGATTCCAAAAGTGATCAAGGTGTATTTGTTGGGTAGTCTACTAGCAACAAGGCTTAGAGAGTATTCAACAAAATAACCCACCGTGTTGAAGAAAGTGTGCATGTAATTTTTGATGAAACTGGACACAAAATGAGTACCTGTGATTTAAAAGATTCTGACAAGAATGAACCACTATAACTGCAAAATGATAGGCTGATAGACATTTCTTCTGTAGAACATGTTGATTCACAAATAGACAAACCAGATGATAGTGCTGGAGCTAGTGATATCACAGAAGGATATGGTACTCCTACTGAAGAACCTATCGAACATGCAGATGAAACTAATCAAGGAGATGAAGCTAATGATTTGCAACAGAATCCATCCGATGATCCAGTTGCTCAGGAAAGTCACTGTCAGTCCACTACAAAGCCTCATAAATGGAAACATCAATCTTCTCATCCAATGGATAATCTAGTCTCTCCTCTGGACTCAGGGATTCAAACTAGGTCCAAGATTAGAAATCTCATGGCATGTGATACATTCATGTCCTCCATAGAACCCAAAAATATTAAAAACGTTCTCAAGGATGCAGATTGGATAAACTCTATGTAGGAAGAATTGCTTCAGTTTGAGAGAAGCAAAGTTTGGCATTTGGTTCCAAGTCCATCAGATAGAACTGTTATAGGGAAAAGATGAGTGTTCAGAAACAAACTTGATAAGAGTGGCATAATTACCAGGAGCAAATCCAGACTTGTTGTTCAGGGCTTCAATCAGGAGGAAGGAATAGATTATGATGAAACATTTGATCCTATAGCAAGAATGGAAGCAATCGGGATTCTAATTGCATTTTCCATTTACATGGATTCAAGTTGTTCCAAATAGATGTAAAGAGTGTCTTCTTAAATGAATATCTGAAGTAGGAAGTCTATGTGAAGCAACCTCCAGGTTTTGAGAGTGTAAAGTAACCAAATTATGTAATAAAGTTGGATAAAGCACTATATGGACTGAAACAGGCTCCAAAGGCATGATATGAGAGATTGTCTGGTTTCTTACTCGGTCATGGCTACAAAAGAGGGAAGATTGACAACACCTTGTTTCTGAAATCCAGAGGAAAGAATCTGCTGATTGTTCACGTGTATGTGGATGACATCATTTTTGGTGCAACTACAGATTTTCTCTTTAAGGAATTTGGGGACCTGATGAGAAGTGAGTTTGAAATGAGCATGATGAGTGAGTTTAGCATCTTTCTGGGGTTACAGATCATATAAACCCCTAGTGGTACTTTTATAAGTCAAGAAAAGTACATTAGTGATTTGCTCAAGAAGTATCAACTAATGGATGCCAAACCTAGTGATACTCTTATGGGAACTAGTACCAAACTGGATGTTGATGAAAGTGTAACCTGATGAATACAACCATGTACAAAGGAATCATAGGATCATTGTTGTACTTGACTGCAAGTAGACCAGACATTGTCTTCAGTGATGGCATGTGTGCTAGATTTCAGTCCTGCCCAAAGGAATCCCACCTGAAGTCTGCTAAACAAATCCTCAGATATCTTAAAGGATCTGAGTGCCGGGCTCTTTATTATCCTATTGGTGAATTTTTTGATCTAGTAGGATATGCTAATGTAGACTTTACAGGATATCTGGTTGATAGAAAAAGCACATCTGGCATGGCTCATTTCCTAGGATCATCACTAATATCCTGGGGAACCAAGAAGCAGAACTCCATGGCATTATCTACTACTGAAGCTGAATATGTTGTTGCTGCAGCTTGTTGTTCACAATTGTTGTGGATCAAGCAACAGCTGGAGGACTTAGGAATATTAACAGATACTATTCCCCTCTTGTGTGATAATAGTAGTGCTTTGAACATGGCCAAAAATCTAGTTCATTATAAAAGAACAAAGCACATTGATGTTAGACATCAATTTATCAAGGACCAAATGGAGAAGGGAAATGTCTATATGAAGTTCTGTGGTACTGAGAACCAGATAGTTGACATCGTCACTAAACCCCTATCCAGGGACCAGTTTAAGTGAAACAGGCCTAAGTTGGGCTTGATTAAGCTACAATATGATAGAGTAAAGTGATGATATTTTTTTCTTTATAAAATTCATGGCTAAAAAGGCTCAATCAGGAATCTGAGAGGTCATTCACCATCAGTCAAATGCCAGTTTTATCGTGTTGATCAGCAGATTCTAAAAAGATTTCATAGCATTTGAAGGATATGATAGAAGGAACTTCATCAAAGGACCTAATTCACTACCAGGTTAGTACTCTATTTATAATCTCTCAATTCATTAAGGGTTATGCTCAGGACATGTCACGTCTGTTCAACCTTTTCTGAATCAATGTCACTCCGTTCAGTCCCCGAAGAGTCGCGACCAATCAAGGACCGGAAGCCTTCTCCTCTTCTTCCTTTAAATAGACATCATCTGTCTCTTTGAAAGTCATTTAAATCTTCCTTTTCAAAAAGTCAGATTCATCCCTCTTCTGTCAATGCTTGTTCATTTTCTTTTTCTTCATCTTCTCCAATAAGCTTCGTTCTAGTGCTTTATTTATATACCATCTCAAACATCTATCAGTCCCATACATTCCTCATCCCACCAAGATGTTGAATCAGACCTCTCATAGTCTCCTAATATCATCACTCCACCTTCAACACCTATTCATGTACCGATAAACCTGCTGATCTTCATCCACTGGCACAAAGTCTCAATCCTTCCTCTCGAACCCTACCTTTTTCTGTTACATCAGCGTTGGGACTAGACTCTCCCAAGGCTAACCTTTCCCCTGACATCACCTTGGCACTTGGCAATCCTAGTCATGTTCGGAAGCCTGCTGGTGTGTTCATGCCTACTAATGTGGCTGCGAAAGAGGAGGTTAATGACGAGGACGATGAGAGAAGTACACCATTGGCTTGGAGACGGAAATGATCTAGTGTCCCTCCTGTGTCTGCTCCTTCCAGGGATTAGGGGGAATCACAAAAAGTAAAAGAAAAGGTTTCTGGTGAAGAAACAACTATCCGAAGAAATTATTCTACAAGGGGAATGGAGAAAAAGGTGTTGGAAGATGCCATGAAGTCAAGTCATCAAAAACATATTGCCAAGAAAAAGAAACGAAGTACTATGGTATTTGAAGAGGAAAAATCTCTGACGACAAGTTAGTGAATGTTGAAGAGGATGTTAACATTGATTGGACTGAGTCTAAAACGAAGGAGAGTATTAGAGTCACAGACCTGGTATGGTTGAGAAAGCTATATCCATGGGAAAATGGAGTACACCTGCTTCCATTCGGGGACCAGGTGCACAGATCAAGAAAAGAATATCTAAGAAGGGTATGACAAGGAAAAAATGAGTGACTTTGCTTCAGGACCAAAAGGTCCTAAATGGAAGAGTGTTTAAACCTACTGCTAAAAATCATCCTTGTATGAGGGAGTTGGTGGAAGTGGTGGATTTTCAGAGGTGGGGGCATTTGTTTGAGTGGCCTATGCCTTTTTTACAAGAATAAGAAGTCAAAGAGTTTTACTTGAATATGCAGTTTCAGGAAGATAGAAGTTTTATCATAAACATTAGAAATATTTCTTTCCGGGTAGATGAAGAGACCTTGGGTGACATTCTTGGTGTCAGGAGGACAGGGATTAGGACTGTTGTTAACAAATCCCCCTCGAAAGCTTTCTTGGAAGAGGCTATAAAGTTGAAAAACTTAAAACCTGCATCTATCCTTAAAAAGCTTCTCAAGGGGCAATACCAATTATTCTTTAAATTTGTTAACAAAGTATTGATGCCTCAATCTGAAAAATGATCAGTGACTATTATGGCAGACCTTTATTTAATGGAGAAATTTACTATGGCAGATATTAACCTTCTGGCCTTAATGATTGAACACATGACCAAAGTGTTCAAGATAACTGAAGGTAAACATGGTGCGACATATGATTTTCTGCTGAATCGAGTGTTTGAGACGTGTGGGGTTGAGTTAAGTAGGGGAACCACTGGGACTATCAACCAGTCTTTTTCTGACAACACACTTGTAGAGTGTGAATGCGGTAATTTCAGGGTAGGTGCAAAAAATTCTCAAGTGTCTGATCTGTTGGATCAGGCTGAGGCCCTCCAAGCCAAAGTCAAGGAATTGATTGCAGAGCTGGCTGCCAAGTATGCTCATATCATCATTATGAATGTCGAATTGGTGAAAGGCCCAAGAGAAGGACCTGAAGTGGCTGACGTAATCGTGCTAAGGGAATTTAATGCCTAATTATCTTAAGAGGTCAAGTATGTTACTCAGTAGCCTTTGGATGCCCACAGGGAGCACAGTGCCAACATGTCTAAGCTCTTTCAATCCTTTGCATCCAAGTCTTCTAATCCCTAGGATTCCCATCTTTGTACTCCCTCTTTCCTTGTTCTTTTGGTCTAGTTATTTCTCAGTTTGAGTCTAGTGAGAATGTTTCTTGGTTGTTTTGTATTCTAGTTGGTTGGTAGTCTTGTCCTAGGCCGTTTGAAGTTTGGAGTATGAGTGGTGTACTACTGGTTATGCTTAAATGGACTTTGTTATGATTGTTCTTATTGTCTATTTTCTTCATTGTCTATGATTTCTTTTCCTGTCTCTTGCTATCTCCTATACTTGGTATTACCTGTATGTGATCTCATCTTAGTTTACTAGTTTCCTTTTAATGATACCAAAAGGGGGGAAGAATGATAGGATCATGTACTCATAACTGAATCTGGAATGGCATAGTTTTAGGGGGAACTAACTCATAGGTCAAGGTACAGTTTGTCAAGTTTCAAGGGGAACTATATAGTTTGTTATCATCAAAAAGGGAGAAATTGTTAAGTACACAAGTATCTATATGTGTGTATTATTTTGATGATTAACAAACTATACCAAGGACCAGGTAAGATATCAGGTTTGCGTGTTGATTCTAGTGGTGGATAACAATCTGTAAAGTTGATGTGGTTGGTGAGAAGTCTTTCAGAAGTGTACTAAAGGACCAATGGTCTATAAGCTGTACACACAGTAGCATAAAGAAGTTCAAGGTTTTAAGTTAAGGTTATTCAAGAATATTAAAGATTGAGCATTCATAGTTGAAAAAGCTTCCCTTTGGCTTCTTGTGCAAGATTACAGCATACCAGATGTGGGACCTAATAGACTAGGTCTATAGTTCTTGTGTCTTGTGTGAGTTGTATTTGAGAAAAAACAGTGTAAGATTAATCCTCAACTAAGAAGGCAAGTGATCAGTTTATTTTAAGTTGTTCTGTGTGTGAAAAATACCTTGCAGACAGAGTTGTAGTCTTAAGGTGAGGATGTATAGTTTCATTCCAACTACTCAAGTGGTGTAAGGTAGATTGAAGTTGAATTAGTGGTTGCTCATAACTTGTGCTTGATGCATAAGTTGTTTGGGGTGTAAGAGAAAGTAGAGAAGTAGTGAGTGAGTTGTATTTCTTTACTTTGCTCTTAATGGATTTGGTTGCTAAATCCTGTGATATCAGGTCGTGGTTGTTCCTCCCTTGAGCAATGAGTTTTTCCACACAAAATTTAAGTGTCTTTATTTTCTTTTGTCCTTTATATTCCAAGATCCTTATTATTCTCTATCATAGGACATGACAAAGTATCAGGCTAAGAGCATCCTAACTCAACAATCCATTTGTGAATTATACATTGATCAAATCAACTTCTCTAAGGGATATAGTTCGATATTGAATTATAAATTTAAGCTCCATCTTCTATAATGAAGCATGTTTATAACTTCTTGATGTCCTCATTTAGTCCTGAAAATCATAGAACAAAAGAAATCATACATCATGTAAGTAATAAGACAAAATAAATGTAAAATTACTTTTATTTAATATGCTTAAAATGAAAGAGGGGATGGGGTATCCATCATATAGTTAAAAGGGTTCAATTGAACTCAGTTGTTTTTATAAGGCTCACTATTATAAATCAATCAATTTTTAATGATTGTGTTGTTAAAAATTTGGGATTTCTGATAGAAATTAGGTAAGAAAAGTAGGATTTTCACTGAAAATTTCATCAAAAAAGCATTGATCGAGATTGATGTTTCTAACGAACTTCCTATAGAAATTAATCTTAGTTTTCTAATGATTTTATTAGACAAACACATCCATTAGAAATTGATTGGTTTCTAAATTTGTCTTTCTACAGATACATAGTTGTTATTTATTGAAAGTAATCTATCACGAATTGAAATCGGGTGTGATGACATTTGTCTTTAACCCACCGTGACAAGTTACTCTAACATGAAAACAACCAAATAAATCGAAAAATAAAAACAAAAATACAATCTAAATATGAAAAAGTAAGCATTAAAGACGATTATCCAAAACTAAAAACCAACTCAAGACTGGTGTCATATGTACATGTCTCTACTACAACAGAATTCAAAGAAATTTATACAAGTCTCAATGTATTTGATTCTCAAATAGAACAAAAATAGTAAGTAAATAGAAGTCCAAAGGGTCCGCTGAAAAGGACTAGCTGCTACCTTTCAAGCTGTCTCAAACCTCGGACCAAAATAGGAAATGAAAAGTTCAGGAGGTACCAAGCTCAATATCTACACAAGTGTAGAAGCAAGGATGAGTATCCAATAACATGGTACCCAGCAAATGTATTCTACGCCTAAATAAAGAAATAAAGAACACAAGTACTCCTATCATCTCAACCACATACCTTCGAAACGACAATCCTACACACAAGAAAATCAGTATACACAACATACATGTATATATATTCACTTATATAGTTCAATCGGTACCACAATTTCAAGGAGTCATAGTCAATAAAAAGCAACTGTCCAATGTTATATATCAACAAATAACTCAATAGTTCACTTATAATTCAACAATAAGTGAAGTGCATGATGATGCAATGAATGTCAGACAATTGTGATGCATGTCTTTTCTATGATACATATCCGCTGATCAACTTAGAATAAAATCCATGAGGGTGTCATATAGACCATGTATCTGCTGGAAGAGACCTTGATTCTCAGAAAAGACCTCAACAATATCCACGATATGTAAAAACCTTGATCCCAAATATCAATACCTTTGTCAATAACTACAACAAGTAGAAACCTTAGTCCCCAATATCAATATCTCTATCAATAACTACAACAAGTAGAAACCTCGGTCCTCAATATCAATATCTCTCTCTTATGTCATTTTCACAATCCAATGTAAAAAAATATATAGAGAGAGGGTAAGTGAATGAGATATGAAACACATAATAACACACAAATATAGCTCAACAGATACATCAATACTCGTTTATAATCAACTCACAACATTTACATGATTTTTCATATCTAAATTTTCATATTAATTAAAATATCACTAATAATATCTCTTCTCATTCAATATATCATTTCACGCAAGTACATAGTTAAACCAATTCACATTACATCTTAGTCACACAATTACGAAATACAAGGTTCAACACGCTTAATCATAGGTTAAAAATATACTTGTATAAGCCAAGAGTCACGATCAATCTAAAAATGAAGCTTCCGCCTTCCGATTATGCTCCAAAGCACCACAACTAGTCAAAAATTGACTCACAATCATATTTCAAAGATAATGACACTAAAATCATATGATTCGGGGAAGAAGGGTAAAATAGTCCAAAAATTTAAAATTTTTTATATAAAAGCGTTCTTCATGTAATTAGGAATCTGTCAGTACAAATCATGTAATTAGGAAACTTGTAACACCCCCTAATTTCTTTCACCCAGTCCGAGTAGATGTACAGAGAAAATTGAGAAAATGACTGAGAAAAAGTTGTTGAAAATTACAAGAGTTAAGAAGCAAAAATTTAGGAGTGTATTTCACTCTTATTACAAGATCAGAGGTATATTTAAGTTTAGTTAGTCAAGTAGAGAGGTGTTTTTAATACTATCAATAGTTCGGAGATGAAACTAATAATTCATGTTAAATTTAAAAGTATTTTTTAATACTTTTCTCAATTACTAATAACTACAAATCCATGTTATGCATTAGTTATACCTGGCATAAAAAAAATATATCAAGCAAACTATTATTATTAATAGAAAAACAAAGTATTACTATCACAAAAATCTAATACATACATTATTTTCGGTAATACATTGTATTAAACAACCTATAAAATTGTTTTTGCAAGTGTATTACTAAGTATGCATGAAGTACAATACGGTGCGGACCCGCCCGCTTACATTTCAGTGACAACCGAAATCTTTGCTTCAAGGGAGAAAAAAAGGTCATTTTTTGTTTGCCATTTTCCCCTCAAAACTCAAACAATGGCATTGACGTTTTCTCTGCAATTCAACTACCCCATCTCAACTTTTTCATGTTTCAACCTTAATAACGGGACCAGAACTCAACCCTTTAAATTCTTGTGTACTACTTCTCCACGGTCTGATTCTTCCAGTAGCAGTGAAGAACCTATTAAAGACTCATCTGGGTATGGAAATTCTATGTTTTATCAAATAATATTGAGTTTTTCTTTTTTCAGTCTTGAAATGGACAACACGTAGAGCTGAATGTGAGAGAAATTTCGTTTGGGGTTGGGGCTTTATTTGTAGACTAATCATCTTCATCTCTTAACTAAAGGGAAAATGATAAAGGGCATGTGATTCTGGTGGAGAAGTACAGCAATGGAACTTTGAAAAGGTATATCTTTTAATTATTTTTTTCCTTTTACCAAATTTCTCTGGTAATATAAAGTCGCTTTATATTGTTTAAATAATTCCTTGCTACATTTGTTGTCTGAGTATGTAATCAAGAATCAATAGTTAGAGGTGGATCCATGATATGCGTTTGAGCTTAATGCACCATTACAAATTAGAATTATGGCTTCGTATTTATTAAAACTTTGGTAGTTTCACATGTATGTGTCAAAAATACGGGATTCAGTTGGAACCTACATTTGTGTATGTGGATAGCACCTTATCTTTGCAAGTGACTTGAATAGTTACCCTTCTCTGGATAGGTATGTCATAGATAATGACTCTGAAATGAAAATGTTTCTTGAGGAGCATGTGCCCACAACTACTAGATTCCAAGATCTTGATATTTCTGGCATGGAGTTATCTTGGCTCCCTAAAGTTATCAAGGATTTTGTGTTACCATCAGGATTCCCAGGTAACCAGCATCATATTGTTTGTTTCCATCTTCTCTTTCTAACTTCCGTATTAACTATATTTCTGCTTTTTATTTTCCTACATGCCAAGTGCCTTTTGACCATTGATAAATTGGTTATTAAGTCCATCCATATTTATTGGATGTTTTATATGAACTATCATTGCAGATACAGTTTCAGATGATTACTTGGACTACATGTTGCTTCAGTTCCCAACCAATGTAACTGGGTGGATCTGTCACACGCTAGTGACTTCAAGTCTCTTAAAGGCATGTCAATCTTATTCAGGCCATTAGTTCTACTTGGGCATGTTAAAGTGCTTGTAAAAGCTGCAACTGCTTGCCAGGATCATGACCTTCTAAATGAAAATCATTGACAAATTACTGATGAAACAGAGTCTCACTCTCACTTTTTGCCTTTTGACACTTATCTTTGAGTTCTCCTCTTCTCCAGAAGCTTCAATGTTATTCAACTGTCAAGTTTGTTGCTTTTTCTAGTGATGTGGTCCCATGTATATGTTATTACACTTTATCCTAGTTATATTAATCGTAGGAGTTGATAACATATTTTATGATAGTTGGGTTTGATTCTGATTAATATCTAACGTCCAGGCGGTTGGAGTGGGCTCTTTTTCCGGAACTTCCGCAGCCGCTGCTGCTGCTGCCATCAGGTACTGTTCATTTTCATCAGCTTTTTGTCTGCATGCAATGTGGCCTTGACTTTAAGGAATTCAATATTTGACTCATATCTTATTATAATTCAAGCTGGTTGCTACTACAAAACTTGGATGGCATTGTTCTTTTAAGTTCATAGTATGCAGTATAGTTTAGTGGTTGCCCTATTGTTTTCGCAGATGGGTTTCAAAGGATGGAATTGGTGCCCTTGGACGCTTTTTCATTGGTCTGGTAGTTTAAAATAAGTATAAGAACAGAGTTAAGGACCTATCTGATTAAAATTGTTAGTAAAGACTGATGTCTTCCAGGTGGGCGGTTTGGCAATCTTTTTGATGATGACCCTAAACAATGGCGCATGTATGCAGATTTTATTGGCAGTGCAGGAAGGTATCAAAAATTTTTGTCTTTCTTGGGTACATAAAAAGTTTATTGATTCTAGTGAACTGACGGAATTGATTTTTCTTTTTTGGACAGTATATTTGATCTCTGTACCCCCCTCTATCCATCTTATTTCCTACCTTTAGCATCTCTTGGAAATCTTGCCAAGGTATTTAGCCGACTAAAAATATGATAAGCCTTCATGCATCCCTAGGAACTGATTCCGTGAGCATACTCTTTGTATAGAAGTTCTCTATGAATCTGATATACATCTTTCTTTTCTTGAGTTAATACTAAGTCATTTTTTGATGTTTCTCAAGTGTTGGTATTTTTTAAGTAGGCTGTAGCAAGGGGGCTAAAGGACCCCTCATTCCGGGTTATACAAAACCACTTTGCTATTGCTGGAAATTTGGGAGACATAGCAGCAAAGGTATTACTTGAAATATTTCTGTCATAGATCAGATCTAGTGAGCTGGATTTACCGAATCTAATCTTCGTATGATGTTTGACTTCGATATGCTGGCATGGTTTTCCTACCTTATATCCGTAGTGACTTGAGCTTTTTTGGTGAATCAAGAAACTTATCAATAAATATACTTGACATTTAGAAGCACCAAGTATGATATTAGAATTGTTTCTCAACTGTTTAGATTTCTCCCAGTTACATTTTTGGATAACCTAATATTGATGACAGGAGGAAGTCTGGGAAGTTGCTGCTGAGCTGCTGGGTCTTTCTCTCGGCATACTAGCTTTGGTATGAAATATGTTTGTTTTATATGGTTAAAAGCTACATCTGTCCCATCATGATAATTTTCTTAGGTTCCTTGGCCAATGTAATCCTCATCTTTTCCATAGTAACAGATTTAGATCTTACTTCTTCCAAAAATTGTAACAACCGAAAATATATTGCAGGATACACCAGGTATCTCAAAGTCCTATCCTACATTAGCAGTAACATGGTTAAGTATGCGAGTCCTACATCTTTGGTTTCGGTATCAGTCTCTTTCAGTTCTACAATTCAACACGGTGAGACTTTATTCTTAGCTATGAGTATACTGAATAGCCATTTGACTTGCCAAAAATGTGTAGGGAACATCAGATTTTTGGTACTACAATCAAGTGATGTTTTATTTCTTCCAACACTTTGCCTTCTCATCTTTATCTGATTACTCTGCTTTTGTGCAGATAAATCTCAAACGAGCTCGCATATTAGTGAACTCCCATGTTTTACACTGTACAGTTCCAGGTAAACCCAGTCTTGTTTTCTGCGCAATCTTCAATTCTATGCAGTAAGTCAAGCCTGTTACTCCATGTGGACCAGGTATCAATGAATGCAATAGGATGGAAAGCATCTTATTGTGGCAAAGATTCTTAAGGCCACAAATTATTTTTGAGGTATCTTTGGAGGAGATGATCGATGGGAGCAAATACAGAACCATGGTATAGCCTCTTTGGCCCATATATAACTTTTTGATTTGTACGACGACCTAAGAAATCATAATTGTGATGTGTTACTTGATGTTTGATTCATTCCGCTATTGTCTTTGCAGCAAATCAAGCAACTTCTTCATCTTTACAAGGAGGAAAAATATTTTCTTGTAGTAAATCAACAGAAACCAACAGATTTTCAGGTCTTCGTATCTTTCAAGGTATGCATTAATTACACTCTTGCTTAAGAACAGAGCTCTCACTTGCAATGCTTACTCTTGTCACTTCTGCGCAGGAAGGAGCCACAAGCCTATCAGTGTTTCGAAGTGTATGGCAAACCTATTGGCTATATCAAAACTGGGGCTGGTCCGATACTATCTTTGATCGTCTTGAACAAAGCTTGGTTGAATTGAGAGATAGGTTTCCTGATCTATTACAACAACTAACTGATGCTGGATGGGATACAAATAATTTAAGTTTAAAGGTCCCGAAAGAGATGTCGATCAAGGTGCTTCCTGCACTGAGTTAATAAACTTCACCCCCATGGTCACTTGTGTCCCTTTTGCTGTTGGATGGCAAGTTTTCAATGTCCTTGTCTCCTTGGAAGAGATCGATGCGCAATTCGAGTCAATTTTTCTACAGTTTGTAGGGAGTGCTGCTGGCAAACCTCCATAGTTCTTTCTTGGGAAAAAAAATCATGGAAACAGAGGACCTGTATAGTAATGCCATTTCGAGTCAATTTTTCTACAGTTTGTAGGGAGTGCTGCTGGCAAACCTCCATAGTTCTTTCTTGGGAAAAAAAAATCATGGAAACAGAGGACCTGTATAATTATAATGCCATTTCGAGTCAATTTTTCTACAGTTTCTAGGGAGTGCTGCTGGCAAACCTCCATAATTCTTTCTTGGGAAAAAAATCATGGAAACAGAGGACCTGTATAGTAATGCCATTGAGATAATTTGTACATGTTCCGGAATACCTTTTTTTGTATTGGTAAATTTTAGTCCATTCATGTGAAATTAAGAACTTCCGTTGTCGTCCTTGTTACTTGTATCAATAAAATATTTGGGGAAAACATAAGTTATTCACATTCCCATTTTTATCTATTTCACCTTCAAAGTTTTAGGGATATTCGCGGGTCAATTTGGATCGGTTATTAATCAAAATTAAAATCAAACCAACTTAATCGATAATATATATTTATCGATTTGGTGTTATTGATTTCAATTTGATTTGTTACGATTATTCGCTTATTAATCATATAGAAAATAAAAGCAATGATATATTCAAAACGGAGAAAAAGTGATAACAATTCACTCATAACGAAAAATAATTAGAATGATTGATATTATAGAATTTTCAATCACTAAATTTAATAAAGTTTTGATCACCATTTTAGCATAAAATGGAAAGGAATAATTACCTTTTTTAATCCCTTTCATAAAATATTTACTGGTTTTAAACACATTTTTTTATTTATTACCTAGATATTTCAAATTTTAAAAATATTTACTATTTATAGCAATTGTATTATGTATTAAAAGTGAATTATATATGTATTAAAATTTCTTATAATTATTTTGATAATAAACCTACAATATCTATACTATATAAAAAGCGTGAAGACCCTTTAAAATGTTGATTAAACTTTTTGCCATCTATTAAAATATTTTTCTTTAGACAAAATCATCTTTTCACTATTATTATTGATTTATTATTTAGTCTTTTATTTATTTAGTTTCAAGATTAACTTTTGGATTAGAATTTCTTTATATTTGGAATTCACTTTTGATTTAACACTATTTTATGTAAATAATTAACTAAAATTTTGACTTCAAATATTTTGTTAAAAAAATTATGTAATATAACAAATTTAAAAAGAAGAAAATTCAGTAAAATTATCTTAGAAACATTAAATTACTACTTTTATATTTAATAATCTTTTGTTACATTATCTGGAAACAGTCGCTTTATGTTTTTAAACATAGGGGTTAGGCTGTGTACATCCGACCCCTCCCCCCCACCCCGCAATGAGCGGGAGCCTTTTGAGGCACTGAGGTATGTTGTTGTTGTTGTTGTTGTTGTTGTTACATT
>JAABOM020000110.1:299841-359731 GCA_011800125.2 Solanum clarkiae | reverse complement strand
CAGTAGGAGTACAGGATATTCAGCTGCTGTCACCAAGCTCCAGGTTGCTTTGGGGCTTTGTATATGTCTAGAGTTTATGTTTGTAATGTACAGGTTGTTGAGGCGGGGCCTATCTCGATCCTTTTCAGATGTTTTCTTTTTATTTAGAGGCTTTGTAGACTATGTAAAGTAATAGTGAAGTCATAGCTCGTACTTTAGATACCGTGGCTCCAACGGCCTTGTCATATGCATTTCATTTAGCTTATTATCATTTGTTTATCTATTTTAAGGCATTCTAAAGGTAGAAACATACAATAAAGGTATAGTTATAGATTGGTTCTCCCGGCCCTTATCGGCAATGGGTGCCGGTCCGTCCTACGGGACTTTGGAGCATGACAATAGTCTTCAAATTCTTTGACTCTATGATAGACTCAACTTTGCTTTCCCAAGACTTGGGAAGGATTTTGAGAATTTTTCTCACCTATTTACTTTGACTAACAGGTTCTCCCAAGCATTTTTGCTCATTTGTTATAACTGAGAACCTGGTCTCTATGTAGTGCATGGATTCACCTTTCATCATAATAAAGTCTTCATATTGAGAAGTCAGCATGTCCTCTTTAGATTCCTTCACTTGTCAGTACCTTCATGAGCATTCCTCAAACAGTCCCAAATCTCTTTGGTGGATTCACAAGCTGAGATTATGTTATACTCCTTAGCTCCAATTCTACACACGATTCATTTTTTTGCTTTGTAGTTTTTCTCAATCTTATTTCCATCAGCCTCTGAGTATTGTTGTCGGGTCTTGGGAACCTACTTAGTTGTTTCTCCATCCTTTACTTCAGTCATAGGAATATATGGTCCATCAAGAACGATGTCCCATAGTTCACTATCTTCTGCCATAAGAAAGTCGTGCATATGTGAAATGCCCAAAAATGTGCCTCGAAAATGTTCATAATTATAATTTTCATATATCTCAAAATTCGTGCGTGATATTGAAAATCCAACTTCATATTCGTGATCAGGAGGTAAAATTGAGTGAGAAATGAGTATAATTCCGATTTTAGAGGACCTGTAGCGAAAATTTATTTTCGCAAATTTGCAAAATCTAGAGAGAATCTGCCCCCTGGCCGCCACGCGCCAGAGGTGCGAATTAGAGTTTATTTTTTCTGTTAACACTATTTTGGCCTAACTTTGGGGTATTGGGCCCATGCCCTATTATGTATAAAAACACTTATACTTAACTATTTTTTAACTCCATATCACTCAAGAAACTCTCAAAACCTCTCTATCACTTAGCCAAATATTTCATCCAAATTCAAGTGTCCCAAATTCAATTCCGAATTTCAAGAACTTTATTTAAGCTTCAGGTTCTCATCTAAATCTTCATCAAGAAAATCCAAGTTTGAGGTATGTGGGTTTCAATTATTGGGTCCTTTCAGCCATGGTGCCCAACCATCCTTTTTAAGTAAATTACATGTTTTCAAGTTGGACTATCTATGGGTATCTCTTATTATGAAGTTGATTATAAAAGTATGTTGGGATTTCATAAAATGTTGACTGTTTATGCATATTTTGAGCTATGAATCTATGATCTATCATGAGATTAGATAAGGGGTTTCAAGATGTATTGCATGAGGGTTTTACTATGTGTTGGTGGGTCGATTTACATTATGTTTTCTCAGATGATTTTCACTCTTGAATTGTATGATTTTGAACTAGCATTACATACCCGCCAAGTGTTTGATAAAATATTTTGTTAAGGATTCTTGAGCTATTGATGATATATTGTGTGGCTTATGAGTCAAGTGACTATATGATGATGAAAGGAAAATATATATGTATTGAATTCATGAAAAGTATCTATGGTGTTGCAAGTTGACCACACCTTGTTGAGGGGGTCACATGCCTCAATCACCTTGTTAAGGGGGTGACATGCCTCAATCACCTTGATGAGGAGGTGACATGCCTCAAACACCTTGTTGACGAGGTGACATACCTTAACCACCTTGTTGAGGGGGTGACATGGCTCAATCACCTTGTTGAGGGGGTAACATGCCTCAATCACCTTACAAGGGGATGAGATGTCTTGGATTCTAAGTAGTAGCTTGCTTGATATATGTTGGTTAAGGACTCTTTCCACACATATACTATCTTCTATGCAACTTGAATGATTTACAAGCATGTTTTATTTCTAGCATTGCTCATGCATGCCATATTGACATTATACTTATCCCTTGCTTATGACTATACATTTTGACTATGTTGTTCATGTCTTGTTGCATTGGATCCTATATACGTAGTACATTCAAACATACTAATGCATACTTTATGCCTACATGATATTACCATGTAGGAACTGGAGATCCTCTTGACCACCCTCGTCGTGGCTAGTTTTGGCATCTTGAAGACAAGCTTTGATGAGTCCTCAAGTTCGGGGACACTAGCTATACCACTCTTGCTTTTGTTATCTCTTTATGTTGAACGTTTGATACTATGAGGGTGAGCCCGAAAAATGTCTTGGCTATGGCGCCAATCTATGTTTAGAGGTGTTGTTCGAACAAATGATGTACTTATGCTTGATCTTTGACTCTTCTATGTTTTATGCTATCAAAGACTTCCCTTAGCCCCATTTTCCCTTATTTATATCTCTTGATGTTGTTTATTTTGCTTCCACAATCAAGGATATTTATATGATACGCTAAGAGGCTTGTTTAGAGTCGATTCGAGTTTCCATTCACCGTGTCACGTCTAGGCCTTAGGCTTGGGTCATGACAATACAACCTTTCCACCACCCATAAAACTTGCCGTTAAATCTTGGTGGCCTCGTAGATGGCTGTCCCTCTTCTAAGTTGAGTGGACTAGCCATATTCACAAGAAATCTCTAGGTGTGAACCTTATAAAGATTCCTTCTCTGATACCACTTGAAGATTTAGTATGTGTCTACCCCAGTAAAGGATCTGGTCCCTTGGAACACTATAAGCAGTAACTAGAAGAATGTAGATAGAAAGAAACAAATATACAAGATTTAACATGGAAAAACTCCTTGCTCAACGGAGGAACAACCACGACCTGTTCGGACGGGATTTTTCAAAATCCAAATCTACTAATGAATGAGCAAAGTAAAGAAATACAACATACATAACTTATTTCTCTCACTTTCTCACCATTCCTACTTGCAACCTAGTTACAATAATGAGCAGCAACAACACCACATAGTCTATATTCTCACCATCCTGATGAAGTTAGACTACACTATAATAGAACCTTAGGACTATACACAGCCTACAATCAAGGTGTACAACTCTCAAAACAGTAAAGAACAACAATGACCACGTTCCTTTAATACTAGGAGTGATCTTACAGTTTGCAAACCAATACAACAACTAACAAACAAAGAAAGTATAGAAGTCTTCTATCAGGTCTCGCATGCAATAGTTGTATCTTCACACACAAGAAGCTAAGAGAGAATTTTTGGAGAGAAGAATATTCAGTTGTGAAATTTTCCAAAAGCTTAAGTTTATTCCTTAGACGAGCTCCTTTTATACTGCACTCGATGCAGTGCATGGACCATTGGTCCTTCAGTACAACTGAGATTGACATCTCACCAAACACAATAGCTTTTAAACCAACTTTATCCCATGTTCAACTCAGCACAACAATCTAATAGTCTACTTGGTCCTCGAGTTAGTTTGTTAATCATCAAAACATCAAAGTCATGTACTTAATGATTTTCCTGCCTTTATCATCAGCAGTCAGAATTATTTTTTGACCTTCTTGAATAATATCACATAAATCTAATGCTTTCCTCTAATAAAATCTTGCATCATCAACTTTTACCAACAATAATATTTTTCATTAAAGAATGGTGTCTTTGTAGTCGATTACCTTTTATATGCTCTATATAGATGGTCTATTGTTTTAGAGATGTTAAGTAGCTAATTCTCTTGTTGTAGTACTTAAGAGTGTCATTTCTTTATTGAGATTTGTGAAGGATTGTGTTTTTTTGCATTTGTTTGTTATGTGTTGCTGCTGCTTAATTATCATCAAACTTTATTGTGGGCCTAAGCTCATATCTCTCTAGGTTACATTTTTCTCCCTCGTTTGTGCAGCTCCTTAGATCATGACAAGGGATGGCAAAATGGATAAAAAATTTTAGGCTAAAGTCATCGATAGATACTTAAACTTATCCACATTTTTCACTTAGACACCTCAACTAAGACTAGTTCCTATTAAACACCTCAACCAAACAAGATTTGAACCCCTACTTTTTTCCTACCTGGCATTATGTCATCCGCGCATGTCATTCAAATGTAGATGACCTGGACAAGTCATCCATTAAACATCACCCACATAAGCTCCACATTAGTTTACCTTCCACATCAGATTTTTAAAGGGTAAAGAATCCCTAAATCAAAAAATTTCTCACTTCCCAATCTTTCTCCTTTCCTGACCATTTTCTCTTTCCACAACCAATTTCTCTCTCCCCGACTAATTCTCCATTGATCTTGAAGAAGAAATGCTAATTTGAGTATCATCTTTAAGCCTCTTATTTGTTTAAGTTATGATTTTTAATATCATTTACTTAATTTTGTGTGATCGTTCTGCTGGGTATTGTTGTTGTTGGGTACTATTATTGCTGCTGTTTTGGCTGACCCTTTGCTGCTATTTTTGCTGAAACTAGAAAGACCAGACAATGAGGGATTAAAAGTAATAATATTGTTAATTATAAAGAAATGAAAATGTTAACTTGAGATGAAACATATAGGGCAGGAATTGAGGGATATGGGGGAGACAAAAGCACATCAAATTATTTTTTTATAAAATAAAGAAAACAAATGGATGAAGTTTATTAATCTTTAATTAGTGGGAAATGGAATGAAGAATAATTGGTGTGGATTGAGAATAAATGATGGTGGTGTTAACGATAAGATTTTGGAGACCTCCCCTTTTGTGTTAATGGTGTTAACAGTAAGTTAACAACCTAATGTTGATGGAAGTTGGAGAATTGGAGAGCTCTCATGCTCCCCTTTTGCTCAAAGCTTAAACATTTTTCCAGGTAGGACAAAAATATTTATGGGTTCAAATCTTGGTTGGTTGAGGTGTTTATTAGGAACTAGTCTTAGTTGAAGTGTCTAAGTAAAAATACGGACAAGTTGAAGTGTTTGTCAATAACTTTAGCCTTTTTTTTATCATATGTTCGATTATATCCATTTTAAATGGGTTGATTATCTATTAATTTAAAAGTGTCAAAAAAGTAAAATATGAACAATTCATTGGTTTCTATCAATTGTTTTACTCAACTAGACACCTCTTAAACCTATTTTCAAAAATTTCAGAAATCCTTTCTTTTTCATCCAGATACATTAATTGAATAATTCGGATATTTAATTGATCAATGAATTATTTTACTTGACGGATACTTAAACTTGTACATATTTTTTACTTAGACACCTCAACTAAGACTAATTCCTGATAAACACCTCAACCAACCATGATTTGAACCCATAAACATTTTTGTCCTGTCTAGCAAAGTGTTTAAGCTTCACACTAAGGGGAGCGTGAGAGCTCTCCAATTCTCCAATTTCCATCAACGTTAGACTACTAACTTATTGTTAACACCATTACCGTTGACACCATTAGCGCAAAAGGGAAGTTCTCCAAAATCATTGGGTTATGCTCTCAGTGTTGACCACAAGGGGAAGAGTAAATCGAAGGGTTAGAATACACATAGTAGATCTAAGTCAAAGAATCGTGGAAAATCTCCACATAAATCTAATGTATAATGTTGGAATTTTGGAAAGAGGGGACATATTAGGACAGACTATAAGAAATCCAAAAAGAAGCAGAATAACAAATCTGAAAATGATAATGACTCCGTAAATTCAGCAGAAGACATTGGAGATGCACTACTTCTTAGTGTTGACAGCCGGTAGAATCTTGGATTTTAGATTCTGGTGCTTCCTTCCATACATCACCAAACAAGGAATTGTATCAAAATTTCAAGTCTCGATATTTCGGAAATATACATCTTGTTGATGATAAGGCTTTGCCGGTTGAAGGAAGGGGGATGTCTGTATACATACTCTATAAGGCAATAAATAAATGCTGGAAGATGTCAAATATGTTCCTTCTCTCAAGAAGAATTTGCTTTCTATTAGTCAGTTGGTCAACAAAGGTTATACATTAGTGTTTAGAAATGAGTCATGGAAGGTTGTGAAAGGTGCTATGATTATAGCACGTGGCTTGAAAATTGGAACATTGTACATCACTGAAGAATGTATAAATCTAATTGTTGTTATTGACAATGTTTGAAGTTCAAGTCTATGGCATAATATACTTGGACACATGAGCGTCAAAGGAATAAAGATACTGGCTAAAAAGGCAGTCTTGGAAGGTCTCGAATTTCTTGATTCAGATTTTTGTGAAAGCTGTGTTATGAAAAAGCAAAAACGTGTTAGTTTCATGAAGGTTAAAAGAGAGACTAAGAAAGAATGATTGGAAATGGTCCATACTGATATATGGGGACCATCTCTAGTTTCATCAATTGGTGGATCCAAATTTTATGTAACTTTCATTGATGATTTCAGCAGGAAAGTTTGGGTCTACTTCATGAAACACAACTCTAAGGTGTTTGCCATTTTTAAGAGATGAAAGGCTGAAGTTGAGAATCAAATGGGGCTGAAAATCAAATATTTGAGGTCAGACAATGGTGAAGAGTATGACTCGTCAAATTCAAGATATGCTGTGCAGCTGAGGGAATTAGACTGATGAGAATAGTCCCAGGCAAGGCAAGACAGAATGGTGTCACTAAAAGGATGAATAGAACATTGAATAAGCCATGCACGAAGTATGAGAATTCATAGTGGGCTGCCTAAGATATTTTGGGCAGATGCAGTGAACATAGTTGCATACTTGATTAATCGAGGTCCATCAGTTCCATTGGGATTTAAGATTCCTAAAGAAGTATGAATAGGAAAGAAAATCAAGTTGTCACACTTGAGGACCTTTGGATGTGTTGCTTATGTTCACGTTGATCCGGAGAAAAGAGACAAGCTTGATGCTAAGGCTATGAAGTGCTATTTCATATGTCATGGTTCTGACGTGTTTGGTTACAGGTTTTGGGATGACAAAAACCAATAAATCCTAAGGCGTTGTCAAATGACATTTGATGAAAATGTTCTATACGAAGAGAATAACAAGAAGGACTCAGAGATTACAAAGCAAGTGGGAGTTGAGATAGAAATTACACCTAGTGAAGAGGGTGTAACTCAAGAAACTGTTGCTGAAGAGTCAGCGGTGGAATAAGTGACACCAGTACCGGTGTTGAGGAGATCATCCAGAACCATCAGAGCACAAGACAAGTATTCTCCCTCATTACAATATCTATTGATGACTGATGAGAGGGAACCCGAGTCTTTCAGTAAGGCTAAACAGGTGGAAGACTCAAGAAAGTGGGAGCAAGCCATGGATGATGAAATGAGCTCACTTGAGAAGAATAATACTTGGGAGCTAACTGAATTGCCTGCTGTATAGAGAGCATTGTTGAACAGATGGTTTTACAGAATCAAGCACGAACAAGATGGCAAAAGAAGAATCAAAGCTCGATTAGTGGTCAAAGGGTATTCACAAAGGAAAGATATTGACTATGCTGAAATATTTTCTCCTCTTGTGAAATTTACTACTATCCGGATTGTTTTAAGTATTGTTGTTGCTGAAAATTTTTATCTTGAGCAAATGGATATAAAAATAACGTTTTTACATGGTGACTTGGACAAGGAAATATATATGCAGCAACCTGAGGGGTTTGTAGTTCCAGGCAAGGAACACTTGGTGTGTAAGCTTAATAGGAGCTTGTATGGGTTGAAGCAGGCACCTAGATAGTGGTATATTAAATTTGACTCCTTTATGATCAAGAGTTGTTTCACCAAAGTGAAAAGGACCAATGTTGCTAATTCAAGAAAAATTCTGATTCTTATATCCTTTTACTCTTGTATATGGATGATATGCTGATTGCAGGTTCTAGCATAAAGGAGATAAACTATCTGGAGGCAGGTTTGTCTTATGAGTTTGAAATGAAAGATTTAGGTGCTGCAAAGCAGATTCTTGGAATGAGAATTGTTCAGGACAGATCTGTTGGTACTTTAAATCTTTCCCAAGAGCAATACATTGAGAAGGTGCTATCCAGATTTAGGATGAATAATGCTAACCCAGGATTACTCCTTTGGCAAGTCATCTAAAATTGTCAAAAGAGCAGCACCGAAGATAACTGAGGAGCGTGAACACATGGCACTAGTTCTGTATGCCTCTGCAGTTGGGAGCTTAATATATGCTATGGTCTGCACAAGACTCGATATAGCACATACAGTAGGAGTTGCCAGCACATATATGTCAAACCCGGGGAAAGAATATTGGGAAGTTGTGAAATAGCTTCTAAGATACTTGAAAGCTACATCTAATACTTCACTTTGTTATGGAAATGGTAAGATTATCTTGCAGGGATTTGTCGATGCTGATTTGAGTATTGATGTGAACTTGAGCAAGAGCACATCTGGGTACATCTACACTATAGGTGGTACTGCAATGAGTTGGATGTCATAGCTTTAAAAGTGTGTTGCTCTTTCATCTACTGAGGCAGAATATGTGGCAATAACTGAAGCTAGAAAAGAAATTATATACCTGGCTGATTTTCTGGAAGAGTTGGGCAAAGAGCAGTAGCGGAAAACTCTCTACATAGACAGTCAGAGTGCCATACAGTTGGTGAAAAATCCAGTCTATCATGTGAAGACAAAAAAATTAGAAGATGGTACCATTTTACTCACAAGTTAGTTGAAGATGGTGATATGTGTTTGGAAATGATAGAGGGTGCAAAGAATCCAGCAGACATGTTGACTAAATGTGTTGATTTGGGAAACTAAGGTTGTGTAGAATCTTGGTTGGTCTTTTATAGCTGCTACAGAAGATGACTGTTGTGGTGTAATGAAAATATTAATGATGCAGATTTATTTTTATTGTTGTTGACTGGATCAGTCTCCAAGTGGGAAAATTATGAAGTTGTGGAGCCTGATGTAATATTTAATGTACTGTTAAATATTTGTCAAGCTCCGCGGTGAGCTTGCCGGTGGGGTTCGGGGCGGAGCTCCAACCCACGATGAAGGTTGTACTGTCCATTTTCCATGTAAATATTTTGTATATATATATATATATATATATATTGCACCCGTGGAGGTTACCCAATTAATTGGATATTACCACGTTAAACAAATCTTTCCGGTTTTAGAGAGAGAACTCTCACTTCTCTCTACTTCTTCTTCAAGATTTCTTCTTCTTCATTATCTTAATTTCTGCAGATCTAGTGCGGATGTTAACATATTTTTCATATCTAATTAATTCGCCAATTTACCACTCATACTCATGACTCTTAGCTCAACACAAAGCTATATGAGAAACCTTTATATCGTCAATATGTCGGAAATTGTTGTGTCACCCTATAATGTTACTTGGAATGAAAAGTTGTGAAATTTGTGAAGAAAGAATATTTTAGGATAAAACATATAAACTGGAAAAATAAGGGGGAGAATTCCATTAAAAAAAAGCTTTAAAAACGGGATAAATATAAATCCTGCTCTTTCAGAAGTATCGCGTGAGACTTTTTGGTGATAACACTTGTCACAGGAGAGTAACATTCTATTTTGCTTGGTGATAACATTTACTAGTCTGAGGTAGCTCAAAATGATAATAAGCCCCAAAATTGAGACTTAACTTGTGATCATATACAAAATTCAGCGAAAATCCCAACCAGGATGAAACTTTATCCCTAGAATTAAAAAAAAAAAAAAAAAAACTCTCAAAATCAAGAACTATTTTTGAATTTCTTTACTTGATAGTTTCTTAATGAGCTTAAGTTAAATTACTCTCTTTTTTTATGGTGGAATAGTTAAAAATGTATTATTTTAAATGGTTTTTTAAGATAAGTTTTATTTTTTGTGATTAGAAACTTCGAAATAAAAAAGCATGTGTACTACTTTTCTTTGAATAAAATGTGAAAGTAAGATCAAAATTTCAATTTCTAATTTAGTTATATATATAGGATTTCAAATTCATATTTAACATCTAAAACATCAGTTAACATGGAATGAAATTGAAATCCTGTCAAACAGAACAAACAGATCCACTTGAAACTCAATGAACAAGTTTATTTGAATGTTAGACTTTTGATCATGGGGTTAGGGGTGGCTGAGGAGAACAAGCATAGCAATTACAAAGGTACTCTCTAAATTATCATGACGCAATAAGAAAATTGAACATTCAATTGAAGAGAAAAAATACAGTACATCTAAAATTTTATAAAGAAGTAATAAAACTCATGGAGAACAAGTTTATTAATATATTTAAGTGTATTAAATTGAGATTTAATTATTACATTGATGTATTTTTTTTCTTTCTATAGATATCGACGGTTCTTACAGCATACATCATTTATATAACTTAATAGGGTAAATAATTTATTGTGACGATAAACGAGTACACACCCTCGCATCTTTGTAAATTCTGCCCCGTCGACAAAAGTAGCCCTTCTTAGGGGCACAATGAATATCTTCAGAGCAAATGCATAGTCCTTCTAGAGCACACCCTTCTTTGACTATGGTCAACCCATCCTTTAAGCCTAAAACTTGATTTGTCCACTCACTAGAAAATAATCCTAATGGATCATAGCTTTGTTTCACTTTCAAGAATTTATCAACATTTTTGTACTTGTTGATTGCCCCAATAAATGCTACATTCCGATTCTTTCCCCAGTGTGGCAATGCCCCATATTTGAAAAATGCTAGTTGCTCTATCTCTTCAAGAAAATCTTCAAAGAGTCTAGGGGACATTGGGTCCTTGCTTCTATAATATGTGATGTCAAAATCCAAAGCATCTTCTTGTTTTCCCAAGTGAGCATTTGAAGTTGTAACATACCTCATGAGGATTCCATTGTATAAGTCAAGGACACATAGTGCCCTAGGCTCTAAAACAACTATCCTTTGGACATCTTGAATGAAGCCTTTGACTTTGGATAAGCTAATGCTAAATGTTGTTTGGTGAAAAAATAAACCTTTAACTCTAGGATCCCAAGGGCATGCTGTGATTCTTGCATCTTCAAGGCTGTCTAGGCATGTTCCTGATGCTTGGACTCGGTTGTGCAACCCAACCACTGGATAGCCAGTAAAGAAAAAACCTGAGAGAATGCAATCGAATCATTAACTATGTTACTCTCGAGCATACTCTTCAAAAACATCAAACTACATGTCTATTTCCCCAAAAGTAGTGTATTTTTGGATAATCCGCACGTGTGCAATATCAAACGTGAAAAACTGATGCAACTTAAATTATTTTAAAGTCTTTAATATTGAGAAGGACAATAAAAGAATCCTTCCTTGAAAAATGAATTTAACAAGATAAAATATGGTTAAAATGAAGACTTAACCAAATACTTATAATGATCTAGTGAAAATATAAAAATAAGAACCTTTTCCATGTTAAATGCTACTTGGATAGGGAATATGTAAACCACCGTAATGTTTTCATATTTAATTAGGGTTAGTGTGACAGAGTGCATTAGCAAAAATTGCATGTGTTAGCTTTGTATTAATACCTTTGTTTGATTCACTTTTTTAACTTTATGCGCAAGTGTTAAATTTAGCATAGGTAATAAAATATATATTATTCCTAAAGTTGTTTGTTACTTATGGAACAGTTGAAATAATATTTCAAATTAGAAAATTAATTCAACAAGTCTTTAAAGATACAAGTCTGAACTTAACATCCTATATTACTTGTACGGTCACGTGATGAAAGAGTTAACTAACCATTGTTTGTCAACCCATAAGCACCAAGCTTCAATGTGGAAGTGGTTAATTTTGCACTTGAGCATTTTCCACCAGCATCGTTTGTTGATTCTTGATTCTCCTCTAGTGAACAAAAGAAGTAGAGTAAAGTCATGATAAATTTGAAAGTAAATTTGAGCAATTTATGAGTAATTAAATACCTGTGGTTCTTATAATGGCGAGGACGAGTGAAGATGTAGAGCGAAATCCAGGGAAATCATTAAGGGCATTGCCAGGAGTGTTGGCAGGAACTCGATCATCAATCTTATAAATAACTTTGCGTTGGCTAGGGTACCATGTAAAGTCTGCAAATTCATGTTGTCTCCCAAGGGTAGCTGCGTCTTCCCCTAAGTTTGAGTCATCCCTTTCTGAAAGGGTGATTGAACGTTTGAACACTCGTTCTAGTTTCAGTGTTACCTAAATTTAATATACACACATTCATAAGGTTCAAAATGAACATGATTCTTCGATTTTATCAGACTTTGATTAGATTTGATTCTTCAATTTTTTTATTATGAAAAAGTATACATCATTAGTTCGATATTTCTAAATATTTTTGTTGTTGTTGTTGCAAATGAGTCGTGCTATAAAATAGTGATAACATTCTTTCATCAAAGTTAAAAAATAAATTTACTCAGTATATCATAATAACCATTTTTTCTATATTAAGATATGGGGCAAACAAGGCCAAAAAAAAAAAAAAAAACTTCTGGTTAAAGTGGCAATAATCCACAACTCTTTGGTTGATATGACAAGCTAAGGGTGTCAAATGAGAGATTTGGATTGGAATTGAACAAATTTAAAATCAACATTTGAATATGAATAAACAACATAAATTTCAACTATTTTAGGAACTAATTATTTTGTTTCACACTAGTTTGCAATACTGTGTTCCTTAGGGCCTTTTCCAGATACATATATCAGAGATACATGGGATTAAAATTAGATGTAATTTATTTCAGATACATTGTATCCAAGTGAATTCACATGTATCTTACTCTCCAGCTGATCTCTCATTTATCTTGCTCGCCTCTTTTTTTTCTCGCCTGCCCCCCTCTTCTTCTCTTGCTCGCCACAGAATTTCATCATCTTGTAAATGTACAACATAGATGCACTAAAAGTCTTTGATAAAACCCCCCAAAAGGTGCTTTTTGTTCACCATTGGCTTAGGGTGTCCTCCTCTAACTGAACAATTTCCAAGTAAACTAGCTTTGCTTAAGCATTTCTCTATACAGAGGCCCCGTCTAAAGTTCTAATCTTTGCTTCAAGGTCTGCTCTGGGAGAATGGCCCCACCCAATGTGATCGACGTTGTACCTCGACCTATTCGTGCTATCAAGCGAACACCTACTTTGAGGAGAAAGTGTGCCCTTGGACACACGAGCAATCCAACTCGTAGGATTTCCTTTTTCTCTTCCCATTTTTACTTCTGTAGGAAATAGAGATATCTGAGAGAACTCTTACCCATACCTTACCACTTCTTCGGAATTGTCCGCTCATAGCATGATGGAAGTGTCCAATTATAGCACAACACAATGCTTTAATGGCTCAATATGAAAGACAACCAACTCTATAGCTTTGAGTGTCATATCTTCCTGAATCAAGTTGTTTACCATCTGATTTGCAGTCCCTATTGCATCAATAGAAGCTCTTGATGCAATATCTGGTGGTGAAGGCATTCCAGCAAGAGCTCTTACTCTTACAGAACTAGTGCCATCAACTCCAACTGTCCTCATAGATAGGTGAAAGTCACCTCTTCTCCTTAGAGTCAAATGGTTTTCACTTCTTCAAATCCATTATATTAGGAGGCTTAACGATTGACAACGGTTAACAATCCAACTGCTAATTCAAATTTCCTTTTTAAAGAGATTCTACGTATACTTATTTCTGGATGAAGACATATCAGCCTATGATTGCTAATTGAGGCCTAAGGTAAAGCAGTAATTATATTAAATGTAGTAGCAATGACTTTTGAGAAATCACTGATTCAAAACTTTCTATTGCTACACCCTCTCTCCACTATATCAAATAACGGACTAGACTTAAGAGAAAGAAGTGTCGAACACGCCCAATCACTGAGCTGGCCGAAAGAAGTAAGCAAAGAGTCTTACACTAAAGAAAAATCCTATTAGTTCAAGCGGCACAATACCTTCGATCGACCATAGGGCTTATTCTACCCTTACTGAATTCATTCTATTGAAGTGTAACATAAAAAAGCTTCTTCTCATCATGCATCTCTGTAGTTTGGAAGTTCTAGAATCTTGTTTGTGGATTTCTATAACAAAGGAAAGCATCCTACCCTAATACTATGCCATTTGATTGAAACAAGTTCCGTATTGCTCATCTCTCCTCGAGGCCAAGGACGGGGTTGAACCATCATTCCAGGATTTACAATCTGATACATTTCCATTATGTTACCTAGCCAAACCCACCACATCATGTGCCAAAGTAAATAAGAACGGGCAACCCCTTATGGGTGGTATTCGAAGATCTGGAAAGAGATATTTTTATATCAATAATAGAAAACTAAGATTATGGAATTGCTAATTCTCTCTCAATGTATCTGTATTTTAGAATGTATCATGTATCTTCAATACATATCAAATACATGTATTTAATGTGATTCGCTTGTATCTTTGATACATAGACTATCTCGCATTCTCCCTCACCTTCCTCTTATCGTACTCACTTCCCCCCCTATTTTAGTGTATCTAGTAGTAAAAATACATGTATTTATTTCTGTGTATCTAACTTAAAATCTATTATAGTGAGACAATATAATTCAAAATATAGGGAGAATCAGTAAATATGGAAGGACAATTACATAGTTTTCTTTTGAATATTTGATTTAGGATCATTATTTCAAATGTCATATGAAAAAGCATTATTTGAGATTCAAGTCGTGACTTCAAAAAAATTTAAACGTAAACTTGACTCGTAAAATTTTATATTTTATATAAAAAAATATGCGTCATTTTAAATTTTGTAAAAGAAATCTCATGTTCAGTGAGAAGAGATTGTTTGTCTTATGCAAAAAGATTATATATAAGAATAACTATCTACTATTATTATTAGCTGGTGAATCTTTATAATCTTATGTGTATTTGAAAGTTTGTAATCATAATATTTATTTATAAAGAAATAAGGAGATATGTGATTTATCCATGTGGCATCTTAGAATATTTTGGTATCTTATTTATGAATTGTGGTTTGCTCATTACATGTGATCATATAAGAATTAAGAAAATTTTGATTGTTCTCAAAAGTTTTGGAGTTTACATGTTTATGAAAAAGATACAACTTTAAAAAATTTAAATTATATGTCCAAACAAAACTTCAACTTTAAAAACAATCTAATTTTAAATTATGACTCCATATTTACATATCCAAATGACGCTTAATTAATGCATACTCACCAATGGTGCATCGGATATATAAAGATTATATATTATTATACATTAAGTGGTATATTTGAAGTAACTTATTCATGTAGTAATTTTTTATACAAATTAACGATAATATTTGATAGCTAGTTGGGAAATAAATTATTCATGTATAAATTTAATACGTTGTTTGATTTATAATTTAGAAATTCGTTTAATTAATACATGTATAAATTATGAAAGAATTAGTGTGTTATCTTATACATGCATGATAAAAGATGAAATGATTAATGTATGCATACCTTATTAATATGCGCATAACTAATGCTCATATAACTATAGGCAGCTACTCGACCTTAAAGGGGTTTGTTTGGTACAGGAGATGTGATAAACAAGGAGTTAATATCACAGATGGTCACTCAACTATAGATTATTTTTCATAGAGAAGTCATTTAACTTTTATTTTTAACTCTAAAGTCATTCAACTTTGAGTTTTTCTCTCAGAAAGTCACTAATCTTTCATTTTTAATTCAAAAGTCACTCAACTATCTATGTTTCACTCTCAAAATCACTCAATCTATTTAATTAATTTTTATTTCTAATCAATACTCTAAAAATTAAAAGTATTTCCATTTAAATCATTTAATCACCCATTACACTTGAACCAACCCGCTAAAAAAATATTGATCCAATTATTTAATTTTTTCGAATCAAATAATTTTTCATAAATGGTTTGAATCAACTTCAGCACAAGCCGTTAATATATGAACCTCCGGTAATTGTCCTACCGGAGGAATAACCCCTGACCTAATTGAGATATTTTTTATGATTTATTTATTTGTGGTTTGTTAATCTAATATGCTTTAGAACCATTTATTCAAGGACATTAAAACATATGTGAGTTATTTTTTGTATTTTTTTCTTAAATAAAGTATTATTTTGTGTCGAATTTCTAAATCTCGTGATTTTTAATTGTATTCAGGCTATTTGAATGTGATCTTGTCACCTGCAATGCATTTTTTATGCTTATTTTCAAATTTGGAATCAAATAATTTTTTGCGAAAAAATTATTCGATTTGGAAAAATCAAATAATTAGTTCCATATTATATTTTTAATAGACCTGATCAAATGGGATGAGACATTAAAGAATTTAAATGGATATATTTTTAATTTTTAAAATTTTGGTTAGAAATAGAAGTTAATTAAATAGGTTGAGTGATTTTGAGAGTAAAACTTTGATAGTTGAGTGACTTTTGAGTTGAAAATCAAAGTTGACTGACCATCTGTGATATTAACTCGATAAACAAGTTATAACATAAATTGAGATACTGCATAAATAATTAATTATCTCACCATATATATAGTATGATTTATCCATTATTATAATATAAATAATAAAATAAATAATCTCAAAATTAATATAAATTGCTAACTAAATATAAAATGAAATAATTTTATATTTTATCTTAAAATTATTATATTTTATTCCTCTTACCAAACTATCCAAAAAAGTGTGTTCGTTGGATCTCAATCTCCATTAATAAACACCCATCACTAACACCGTTATTATGTTATAAGCAATAAATATATACACAAGAAAAGTGCAACTTGGATTTCTTCCTCAGGAAACTTCTCCACCACCATCATTGTTGATGGCAATTAGGAGTTATCAAATTAGTTCATAAAATCATGATTTATTAAATTAGATTTATATAAGTTTGGATTAATTATTGGTTGATTCATTTACTAGCTTAACTTATTTCACATCAATTCATTTCAGCCTATCAAAGTATATATATGAGCTGAGTTATGAAAAAAACTATCAAAATAGTTTTTTCAAAAAATTATTTTAATAAATTATATATGGTGGTGAAAAATACAATTTAAATATTAAAATAGTAATATTAATTTGCATCATAAGTTAGTAGTAAATGCGGTAATAAATTTTTATGTAACTCCTATAACTTATATTTTTTTGCCCATTATTCTATCTTATTATTGCTTTGTGAAGAGGAAGAGAAAAAATGTGAAGTTTAAATAAAATATTGTAGTATGAAAATGATATATATTGAATGATGATAAAAAAGTATTCTTTTCAAGATATTAAAATATTGTAAAAGAACTAATAAAACAATTAACACTTAAAAAGAGTTTGACGTGCTAGGTTATGATCCACTTTAAATCAATTTTAGTTCAATCCATTTAACAGAAGTAACATTTAGACAAATTATTAACTAATTCGTTGATTAATCAATTCAGATTAATCTGCCTAATTGATGAGAAACGATACAAGTTTGGTATATTAAGAGCAACTATCATTAACCATATATACTTATCGACGTATCAATAACTTTTATATATTGTTAATATCATGATTTACTATGTATTAATTGTATGTCACCAGAATATATTTATGTCCTTACTATCAAGAATCTTTTTAAACATTAGTTATATACAGACATTAGTTTTCTATTTATTTATTTGAAAATTCTAAATTTTGTTTGAGTATAGCTATGGATACTGGAGCTCTGTTCCCACTAAAGCCGTTTAGTTTCGTTAGTTTTTTCATATGCTACAGATTAAAACTTTTGCACCATCTTATACAATTAAAAATTGAGGGAAACAAATTAAACACAAAGTTCTAAAAAAGATAGGACAGAAGAGATTAAATCTTAGCACGTTAAGACTTGCTGCCATCCTAACAATGTTATAAAAAGAACATACCTGTGAAACAACTCCAAGAACACCTAGAGACACTCTAACTGCATTCATCTCGGAACTGCCATTTTCCAATTTATGGATTTTAGCAAAATTGTTTGCTGCATCAGCTGGTGTTACAATTCGAAGTTGCACAATATAATCATGTACCGAACTTCCCATACCCCAAAGGGAACTTCCATGAGCTCCGGTCCCAATTAAGCCACCAATAGTTAAACCCCACCAATAAGGCGCGTAAGGCAGAACCAATCCTGCTTTACCCGCCTCACTAATTAGTTGTCTCAATGTCACTCCACTTTCAACAGTGATACTCATATTTTCTTGATCGACTCTTATGATCTTGTTTAGGAATTTTGTACTTATAAGTAACCCATCTTCATCGTCTAGACATACCAACTTGGGTATGCTGTGAGAAAATCGAGTCGCCACTTTCATTTTTCGCTTTTCCCTTGTTGCATTTGCTACTATAGAAATGAGCTCGTCTTCTGTGGTTGGATAAACAGCTTGAGCTGCCTTGCAAATGGATCGATCCGGGAAGGCGCCGTACGAGTTTGTAATGGTGCAGTTAAAATTGGTCTTGGATGAACATTTTATGGGATCTTCAGGTGGGCTACATTTCACTAAGTAGATTATAAAGAAAATCCAACTTAGTTTATAGAGTTTAGTGTAAGCCATGAATGGGAAAATCAGAGATATGTACATGTAGACAGAGAATTGACGAAATAAATAGAAATACATGTATGATCTCTCTACGCAAGTGACACCAGTTATATGAGGGGATTACTATTATACTTTTTAGAAAACACAAACTTTGAATCCACTAATACTTGTAACTTAAAAAAAAATAACGTAATTAGAGTTAATTATATATGTGAGACATAAAAATAATTCTTTTATAATAAACTTTTTTATATATATCATCTTCTGTGTTTTACTGTGTTGCTATTATCGCATTATTTTGTTGTTCTTGTTCTTTTCTTGTATCCTTTGCACTGCTTTTTTTTTTCTTTGCATTTAAGCCGAGGGCCTGCAGAAGATAATCTCTTTCCCTTCACAAAATAATGATAAGATTTGTGTACACTCTATCTCTCTTGAAACCGCAGTTTGGAATTATATTCATGCATATGTAGTTGGCATATTTAGAGATTATTGTGGAGGCAAAGAAAGGGGGTCCAACAAAACATCTTGCTATTTTAGACAGGGATTATGACATGCCGACACTCTCAATAATCTCGTGGCAGAATAGCCTTGCAAGTCAGACAAGATAAAAGAAATAAGGAAAAACAAAACTTTTTTTAAACCCAAAACTCTTGATAGATGAATGTTGTGACATGTCAAAATAAAAGAAGACTGACTCCATTTTGAATTTAAAATTTGTATTGCAATAATGACATGCCATTCCATCATTTTGTTTTTCATTCATGTTGCTAGTGCAAAAATGAGTTGCTGAAAGCATTAGTAAGCTTTGAAGCGAAGAGATATAATAACTACAAGATAGGACCATATAATATGAACAACTGTCCTATAGGTGTAAACACATTATAACATAGCATATTTTCTTTAATTTTATTAAGGCAAATACATATAAACCCCTTTTAACATGCTTTTAAATTTTATTTTGGCACTATATAAAAATCATTGATATATAATTGATGATTTCATCTACTGAGGGTGAGGAAAGATTGTTGGGTTAAAGAGTAGCCAGGCTGGGAACTCAGGGTTATTTTGGAGAAACAATTATATGAGTCTCTTTTCGTTTTGGGTGATAATTACATGGGATCCACATAAGGCTGATTCACATGATATGTAAAAAATAAAAGACGTATTGTTTAGTTATATATGTATATATATTCTTTTACTTTTTTTATGGTTGTCTAATAGGTATTGAATATTTATATTGATAAAATTTTGATATTTAAATAATATATAAGAAATAATTAAAATAAAATAAAATTAAACTAAAATGTCAAAATAAATTTAATAAAATGAAACAAGGTTCAATTAAAATGCCAAAATAAATTTAGGAGCAAATCAAATGAACTGAGTGCATGTGTTTGTCCTTTTATTGATGTATCCTTATATATCCACCATATAATTATTTATTTCTGGAATGCTTTGCATGTCCAGTAATTATGCGGTAACTTTTTTTTTTTTTAACCAAATGTCAGAGCCATTATTAGGCATTAGGTTGTATGATTTGGAAGTTCTATTTTAAGTTTTTGATTCTGAAGGAATATTTTTTACGAAATTTCCACGAAATTTCAATTTCAACTTCTAAAATTGTGATTGCTTTTAAACGTAAAAAAGTACTCATGAATTTATATATATTTTACAAGTAAAAAAAAAAAGCTCATGTTTGACGGTTATTTGTAACATGTGAAAATATTATACTAAGAAATAGCTAATTACTAATACTATTGCCGATTACTTGGAGTAGTAAAACTCTGTATAAAAGTTTCTAACAATATGTAACAAACATCCATTTATAATAGGACCATAAAATTATGCAATTTATTAATATTGCTTTGCGTTCGAATGTTTTGATATTCTGTTTATTAATTATGATTTACTTGTTTGATAAATTTGTATAAAAGTTGAGAAAATTTTGATAGCTTTTAACATCTTACAAAATTTTCATATTTATGAGGAAAAAATACAATTTAATAAATCTAAATAACTTATCAAAATAAAATTTCAATTTTAAATCAATTTTATTTAAAGTATAATTTAAAATCATATCCAAAGGGAGCATATAGGTGTAACATCTACACATTATGTTAATGCATTAATTCAGTGGGATATGAATTGTGAAGTTTACACAAATATCATTCCTTTCATTGGCCATCGTCTCACCTACTACTGCCTACTGTGGCTATTATTGTTGTTATTATTATATTCTTAATACTATTATTTTTATTTTATAATTATTTATATTTATTACTATTATCATTGTTATTATTGATGAAATGCATTGAAATTGTCTGTTTGATATTTCTGTGGACCGGGGGAGTTAAAGAGAGTGGATTCTTCTTGAAAATACTTCTTAGAGAAAGCAAGCTAAGGTGGGCAAAACGGGAGATACTTGATCATAATTCATATGTTTTCTTGTTGTCCTTAATTAGCTAAAGTTTAAATTAAAATTCTATTACGATTATCGAATTAAAGGTAGGTTGTCATGATCCAAATTCGAGGAGCTAAGACTAGCATTTTAATGGCCTAAAGCCAAAATGAATTAGAGGTCTTGAATTTTTGAACAACTAGATGGCCTGTGCCCATGCTAGCGCCGGCCTTTTTCAATGTTACTATGCAAAAGTTGCCAGACTTACAAAAGTACTTTCTTATTTATTTTAATTGTTAAGGAAGAGTTGTTTTAAAAAAATGAAAGAAAACAGTATAATCAAATCAATATTAACATAATGACAAGTTTCATCTTATGGAGACCAAAGCTATAACTATCACATTGGAAAAACTTGCTACAAAGACACGATTTGCAAAATTACTCATGTTGAATGGCGTAATAATTTTTTTAATCAATAGAAAAAGTGGTTCTATAATGTTGATAAAAGTGAATTCAAGCACCATCGCCGACGAGAACAGTTTTCATCTGGATATGGCTATAATCTGAAAAAGAAAAAGAAAGAGCTTACAAAAACTAGATAAGACACTACAAATATACCAAATGTACAACTGAAATTAATTAATTAGAACAACTAGCACACACATTGAACATTATCTTTCACAGCAGAACTATACCCCAAGAAACTAACTTACAATAAGTTAAGTGACTCAATTAATCCTTTTTGTAAGAAAATATCATTTCTATATATCTTTCTCTAAGAAAAATTAGCATGAGGCTTTTAAATGTGCATATTTGGAATGTGGTCAATACTCGAAATAGTTAGCCATTTCCTAAGAATTTCATGGTACCTATATACTCTTAGCATGAAAACGAAAAAAACAAAAAACAAAATAAAATATTCAGACCTAGAAACTGGTAAACTCAAAATTGCAGCACAACGCTTACCGTCTTAGGCTGTTGGCCCAAGCCCTTTTTTGAAAATGCTTTGGTCTTGGTTTCTTTCTCACAGATTTTGAATCATTCCATTTCACGCTAATAAGCTTACGAGCATCCATCAATGCTTCCTCATATGACGCACTTACCTATGTCAATAAGTAAAACCATAAGAGGTTAAATAAATTCCCATGGTTTTGTTGATGAAAAATAGAAGAAGTAACTGCGATCACACAAAAGGAAAATCAATGCATTGATGTGGAAAGGGCAGACACCAAATCCAATGTCAGAACTTAGAAAATTCAACCACTTTCTGTGGTCTGGTGGAAAGCCATTACTTTTTTCAAACTACTGCCAATAAGCCATTACTAACATACAAAAAGAAAAAGAAAAGAAGGCATAGCTATATAATATAAGAGAGTGTATCAGTAGAAGTTCACATCATCAGATAAAACTTTCTTCAAAATATGATGAATCAATCTTCATCATATATAACTTCAACTCTCATCTTAAGAACCATGCTCAATCAAATAAGGCATCTAACATAGAAAAGAAGTACAACTTCAAAAAAAATAACACCCGCCTAAAACCTCTCTTAGAATCATTCACGAACTAATTATGCCAACATATCCTAGAAAATTAGTACACATATTATCAAGCATTACGTATGCCAACAAGGTCTCGATTATTCGAGTTGTAAATGAATTGTACTATTTGTGTCTTCATAAGAAATTTGATTAAACAATGACATGCAAAATAATCAACAACTACATGAGACGTGCTCTCACTAAAATAATCTCTATCACCAATGTAAAAAAACTAGGATCTCTTCAAGTAAAAAGAAGTCCAGAGATCACCTAAACTTGGAATATAAGAAAAGTATCACTTAAACTTTAGAGGTTGACAATAGGATCATAATTGTTACTATTTCTAAACTAACTGACACGATATAAACTAGTAGGCTATGACCCAAGCTTTTAATACACGCCAGCCATGGACAGTATCTTCTCACATACATTCAGGCCTTATTCTTTTGAAGTTAAGATCAAGAACAGCAAAAGAGGAACTAAAGATTGATTTTGGCTATGGGAGTGTGCATACGTGTAATCCAAAGCCTAGTGGATGGGTGTATAGGTGACACCTAAAAAGTTGAAAAGAGAGAGTACATACCTATCAACAGGTCAACAACGGAATTACTCTTGGCAAGTGAAACACACTTTATGTACTTCGGAATGCCCCATAATTATAATACTCATATATCCTTAAAATCGTGCATGATTCTAAAAATTCGACTTCATATTCGTGATCAGGGGATAAAATTGAGTGGGGAATGGGTAAAATCTAGATTTTAGAAGACCTGTAGCAAAAAATAATTTTTACTAATTAACGAATTTCAATGGCTGTGCATGTCCAGGCCGTGATGCGCCTGGGGCATGCACTAGTGTAAATGGTGCCAACGCGATCGGTTCGCGTCGCGCCTGGGGTGCGGACCAGCGCATTTTGTTCCCTGTTTTTCCAAATTAGTTCAAGGGCATTTGGGAATAACCCAATGCCCATTTAAACGTGAAATCTTTCATAGTTGGTCATTTTTTAACTCTAGAACTCACAAAATCCTCTCGAAAACCTCTCCAAGACTTTATCAAATCTCTCATTCAAATTCAAGGATTTCAAGCTCAATTTTGGAACTCAAGAACCCATCTCAAGCTTCAAGTTTCCCCCAACTCAATTTCAAGAAATCCTAGTTAGAGGTATGTGGGTCTTTATCCATGGGTCCTCTCACCCATGGAGCTCAACCTTCTCTTTTTATGAAAATTGTATGATTTCAAGTTGTATTACTCATGGATATCTCTTATTATGAATGATAAATATAAATTATATTTGGTTTTATCAAATATTGATTCATTGTGCATGAATATCTATTTTAATCTCATACCGTGAGTTCACTTAAATCTATTGAAGTTATGCATGATGTGAACTATGCAAACTATGAATTATTGTGAATTTTGAGATGAATTTCGAGATACCCAAAATGAGGGTTTTACTAAAAGGTTGGTGGGTTGATTTGACTTAATTTTACTCCTTCTTGTGATACTTTTGAGTTGCATGATTTTGAACAAGTATCACGAACCCACCATGTGTTTGATTAAATTACATGAAAAGAATTCCTAAGTTGTTGATCAACTATTGCATGATTTACAAGTCAAGTGATTTCATGATGATTAAGGGCTTTCAAGCATGTATTAAATTCATGAAAAGTATTAATGATTTTACAAATGACAAGTTGAGCCCTATTTCAAGATTTTATCCCCTTGTGAGCTATTCATGTCAAGTTGAGGGATCAAGCATGATTATTATTTACCCCTCATGTTCAAGTTCAACTTAAGCTCACTAGAAGAGGTCAAGCATGTGAATGAGCTACTCATGTGATGTTTTCATGTCTCTTACAAGTTACTCATGTTATTATTAAAGTTGCCAAGGGTGGCCGTTTCCAACAAGGCCACAAGTTCTAAGGCCGAGGGTCCTCTAATGCTCCTAATAAGAGGTTTGCTAATGATGGGGTGTCTAACCCAAGGTTCCAAGGCGGCAGTGGTGGGATAACTAATCCTAGGTGCCAAAAGTGTGGGAGAAACCATGGTGGTCCATGTTTGAAGAACTCTAATGCTTGATTTAGTTGTAGTGAAGTAGGTCACAAGGTTGTTGATTCTCCACATGCTCAAAATAAGGGTAGAGATGGTCATCCTCAAGGCCAAGATGCTAATGTGTGTCAAAGGGCAAAGGGAGGCCAACAAGTGAATGCTCCAAGACAAAATAGGTTCCATGCTCTCCAAGGGAGACAAGGAATGGATGAGGTGTCCGATGTTGTTACCGGGATGTTAAAGGTTTTTGATTATGATGTTTATGCTTTGATAGATCTGGGTGCCACTCTTTCTATCATTAATCCTTTTGTGGCCAATAAGCTTTATGTGTGTCCCAAATTGTTGTGTAAACCTTATAAGTGCTTATCCCCGTTGGTGAGTCCATTATTGCTAAAAGAGTCTATAGAGATTATCTCATGTCCTTACTGCATAAAGTCTTACCTTGTGATTTTGTTGAACTTGACATGATGGATTTTGATATTATTCTTGGGATGGATTGGTTACATGCATATCATGCTTCCATTGATTATAGGACCTGTAAAGTGAGATTTCAATTCTCTAATGAGCCTGTCCTTGAGTGGAAGAGTTGTAATGTGGCGGTCAAGGGTAGATTAATTTCTTGTCTTAAAGCCCAAAAATTGATTTCTAAGGGTTGCATTTACGTTCTTGTAAGGGTTAGAGATGTTGAGTCTGACGTCCTTCCTATTGAGTCGGTTCTGGTGGTCAATGAGTTTCTTGATGTCTTTTCTGATGAGCTTCCCTGTGTTCCTCCCGAAAGAGAAATAGTCTTTGGTATAGACTTCATACCGATACAAACACATTTCCATTCTCCCTTACCATATGGCCCAGACAGAGTTGAAGGAGTCGAAGGATCAATTGAGAGATATATCGGAGAAGGGTTTGATAACGCCTAGCAGGTCACCTTGGAGTGCACCAGTGTATTTTGTAAAGAAAAGGATGGTTTTGTTAGAATGTGCATCGATTGCAGGCAACTCAATAGAGTCGCTATAAAGAATAAATATCCTCTATCAATGATTGATGACCTTTTTGATCAACTACAAGGGGCTAGTCACTTTTCTAAGATTGATATTTGGTCTGGGTATCACCAAGTGAGACTGAGGGAGTGTGATATTCCCAAGATGGCTTTTCGAACTAGGTATGCGAATTTTGACTTTGTGGTAATGTCTTTTAGCTTGACTAATGCACCAATAATATTTATGGATCTCATGAATAGGGTTTTGGTCTTTAAACCGTACCTTGATATGTTTGTGGTGGTCTTTGTTGAAGATATATGGATTTATTCCCGGAGTGAAGAAGAGCATGTGAGTCATTCGAGGGTGGTGTTGCAAATTTTGAGGGATGAGAGGTTGTTTGCTAAATATGAAAAGTGTGAATTTCAGTAGAAATAGGTTGCATTCCTAGTGCATGTGGTGTTAGGTGATCAAATTAAAGTGGATCCTAAGAAGACGGATGTGATAAGGAATTGGCCCAGGCCCTTGACTTCGATAAATATTGGGAGTTTCTTGGCTTTGATGGGTTACTATTGGAGGTTTGTGAATGATTTCTTTTCTATTGCTTCCCCTATGACAAAGTTGAGCGAAGAGAAGGCAAAATTTGTTTGGACCGATGAATGTGAAAAAAGTCTTTAAACTTTGAAAGACAAGCTTATCTCCGCTCTTATTTTGGCTTTACTAAAAAGCTTAGAAGGGTTTTTGGTTTATTGTGATGCCTCAAGAATTCATATGGAGTGTGTTTTGGTGCAAAATGGCAAGATTATAGCATGTGCCTCTAGGCAACTTAAGGTGCATGAGCGAAATTATCCCACCCATGTTCTTGAATTGGCGGCCGTGGTGTTTGCTTTGAAAATTCGGTGTCATTATTTCTATGGGTTTCATGTTGATGTGTTTACCAATCACAAGAGTCTCCAAAATGTGTTCACATATAAAGATCTTAACTTGAGGCAAAGAAGGCGGTTAGAACTCCTTAAAGATTATGACATGAGTGTGCACTATCAATTTGACAAGGCTAATGTTGCGACCGATGCACTAAGTAGAGTGTCCATAGGCAGTCTAGCTCATATTGATGTTGGTAACAAGGAGGTGGCTGGAGAATTTCACCGTTAGCTAGTTAGGGGCTAGGTTGAATGAAGTTGAAAATGGTGGTGTAGTAGTTGTTGATGGTTCCAAATTTTTTTTGATTGAAGAAGTCAAATAAAAACAAAACCTTGATCTCACCTTTGCTAAAATTAAAGGTTTTGGTAAAGGATGGTAAAGTGGAGGTTTTATCGGAAGGGGGAAATCGTGCCCTTAGGTACCAAGGTAGGTTGTGTGTTCCTAATGTTGATGATTTTGAGGGAGTTGATTTTGAAAGAGGCCAATAATTCATCCTATTTTATTCACCGTGGTTCCATAAAGATGTATAGAGACTTGAGGGAGGTGTATTGGTGGGGTGGTATGAAGAGAGATATTGCCAAGTTTATAGCCAGGTATTGCAATTGCCAACAAGTGAAAGCAGAGCATCAAAGGCCGGGTGGCCTACCCCAATACATAGAAATTCCTACTTGGAAGTGGGAAGAGATCAACATAGATTTTTTGTGGTTGGGTTGCCAAAGACTAGGAAACACTTTGATTCTATTTGGGTCTTTGTGGGTAGAATGACAAAGTCAGTTCACTTTCTAGCAGTTAAAATAACTTATGGTGTCGAAGATTATGTCAAGTTGTATATTCATGAATTGGTTAGATTGCATGGGGTACCCTTGTCTATCACTTCAGATCATGGTGCTTAATTCACTTCTTATTTTTGGAGGTCCTTTCAAAATGGTCTTGGTACCAAGGTCAAGCTTAGTATGACTTTTCATCCTCAAATGGATGGTCAAGTCGAAAGGACTATCTAAACTCTTGAGGATATGCTTAGGGCTTGTGTTTTGGAGTTCAAGGGTATTTAGGATGAACATCTTCCACTTATTGAGTTTGCTTACAACAATAGCTACCACTCTAGTATTGGCATGGATCCCTTTGAGGATTTATATGGTAGGCATTGTAGATCCTCGGTTGGGTGGTTTAATATGCGGGAGATGGCTTTGTTAGGCCCAAATTCTATTATGGAAATTTTGGAGAAGGTGATGTTGATAAGGGAGAGATTGAAGTCAACTCAAAGTAGGCAAAAGTCCTACTCCAATGTGAGAATAAGAGATCTTGAGTTTAATGTTGATTATTGGATTTACTTGAAGGTCTCACCCATGAAGGGTGTGGTCCGGTTTGGCAAGAAAGGGAAATTGAGCCCAAGATTTGTGGGACCTTATAGAATCTTGAGAAGAATTGGTAAAGTTGCCTATGAATTGGAGTTATTTATGGTTATGAATATGGTTCATCCGGTCTTCCATGTGTCTATGTTGAGGAAATGTGTTGGTGATCCTAGTGCCTTTAGAAGTTGTGCAAGATAATTTGACCTATGAGGAGGTTCCAGTGGAGATATTGAATAGATAAGTGAAAAGGTTGAGAAACAAAGATGTAGCATCCGTCAAGGTCCTTTGGAGGAATCAACAAGTTGAAAGCACCACATAGGAAGCTGAGGCAGACATGAAAAAGCAATATCTATATCTCTTCAACTCTACTCAAGCCGAAGGTAACAAATCAAGTCCTATCTATGATTTCAAGTCTTAAGTTTCATCCCTTATGTCATTTTTGCGTGCATTCATGTTCATGGTAACAAGTTTATGGTGATTTTTGACATTCATGTTGACACTTTTTGAAAATGATGTTTAGGTGCATTTGTTACATTCATGTCGGGTTGAAAGCTTCATAATTATTTCTCTTACTCATGTTTCTTTGATATTCGGGGATGAATGTTGCCAAGGGGGGAGATATTGAAACACTCCTCATGTGCTTTGGAATGCCCCATAATCATAATTTCCATATATCTCAAAAATCATACATAATTTCAAAAATTCAACTTCATATTCTTGATCAGGGGAAAAATTAAGTGGGAGATGGGTAAACCTCGGATTTTAGAAGACCTATAGTGAATTAACGAATTCCAATGGCTATGAGCGTCCAGGCCGCGACACGCCTGGGGCGTGCACTAGTGTAAATGGATCCAACGCAACTAGTCTGCGTCGTGCCTGGGGTGCGGACCAGTGCATTTTGTGCTCTATTTTTCCAACGTAGTTCAAGGGCATTTGGGGAATAAGTCAATGCCCATTTAAACGTGAAATCTTTCATACTTGGTCATTTTCAACTCTAAAACTCACAAAACCCTCTCCAAAATCTCTTCAAGACTTTATCAAATTTCTCATTCAAATTCAAGGATTTCAAGCTCAATTTTGGAACTCAAGAACCCATCTCAAGCTTCATGTTTCCCCCAACTCAATTTCAAGAAAATCCTAGTTTGAGGTATGTGGGTCTTCATCCCTGGGTCCTTTTGCCCATGGAGCCCAACCTTCTTTTTTAATGAAAATTGCATGATTTCAAGTTGTATTACTCATGGATATCTCTTATTATGAATTATGAATATAAATTATGTTGAGTTTTTATCAAGTATTAATTTTAATTATGCACGAATATCTATTTTAATCTCATACCATGAGTTAATTTAAATCTATTGAAGTTATACATGATGTGAACTATGAAAACTATGAGCTATTGTGAATTTTGAGACGAATTTCAAGATACCCAAAATGAGAGTTTTACTATAAGGTTGGTGAGTTGATTTGACTTAATTTTACTCTTTCTTGTGATACTCTTTAGTTCTATGATTTTGAACAAGTATCATGAACCCACCATGTGTTTGATTAAATTACATGACAAGAATTCCTAAGTTGTTGACGAACTATTGCATGATTTACAAGTCAAGTGATTTTATGATGACTAAGGACTTTTAGCATGTATTACATTTATGAAAAATATCTATGATACAAGTGACAAGTTGAGTTTCAAGATTTTATCTTCTTATGAGCTATTCATGTCAAGTTGAGGGATCAAGCATGATTATTCTTTTAACCTCATGTTTAAGTTCAGGTTAAGCTCACTAGAAGAGGTCAAACACGTGAATGAGCTACTCATGTCATGTTATCATGTCTCTTACAAATTACTCATGTTATTATTAAAGTTATGATTATTTCAAGTATTCCGTAGGATTAGACTTAACACCGATTGAGACTTAAAATGGGGGCTTGACTCAAGGGATCCTTATATAAAGTCTTTAATGTCTAAACTATGTGCCACCATAGGATGATATTATTTCCCTAAATGGGCTTTAGTAGTCGATCCATCTAGTTCATATTATCATGTTATCATGTTTAGTTTACCTTGGCAAATAGATCACACCTTATCGAGGGGGTGACATGCCTCATCATGCCTGCCCATGGATTCAGTAGCAGTTCGAAAGGTTGCCCTATTCGAGAATCGGGGGTGTCATGCTTGGATTTCGAGTAGTAGGTCTCTTGGTCTATGTCGGTTAAGGTCTCCTCCCACATATATATATATATATATAAAATATATTATGCAAGTTAAATGTTTTACAAGCATGTTTATTACAAGCATGGATCATGCATGTCATATTGAGATTATATACATTGCCTATATGTATGCATTTTGATTATTATGTCTTATGTCTTTGTTGCATTGCACCCCGCATAGTTATTAGATTCCAAGTACTAATTCATACTCAATGCTTATATGATATATCATGTATGAACCGGAGCATCTACTGATCATCCTCTTCTACGTGGTTAGTTCGGTTCTTGAAGAAAGAGTCCCCAACTCCAAGGACAATATCTATTTTATTCATGCTATGTTGAGACTTGTTCCTTATGTTGGATACTTATTATCATAAGGGTGAGCCAGGAAGTATCTTGGCCCCCACTCCATTTTAAAGTAGAGGTGTTGTTGGATATTATGTTTGTAGCTCGACTCTTCTTATGTTCTATGATTATGAAAGACTTCCCTTAGTTCCGCTTCACTTTTTAAAACTTGACTATTGTTATTGTCTTATTTTTCTTCCGCAATCAAGGATGTGTACATGATATGCTAAGAGGCTTGTTTGTGTTGTCTCCGGAACTTTCCATTCGCCATGTCACATCTAGGTCCTAGGCTTGGATCGTGACAACAAGTCTTGGTAATGAATATTGCATCTTAAAATGGTTTCGGAACTTGACTAAGAGTCTGTTTTCCAATTGCTAGGTTTTTTAATCTGAATGTAATGATGGTTTATATCTACCTTCATTTTGTGGCTTTGGGTAACAACAAAAATCTGTTCTCCATGTGCATTAATATTTTGAATGGGGTCTTTCGTTAGCATAGTCTCTATACATTCAAGACTTCTTTCAAGCATTTGCCAAACCTGCAAAAAAAGAAAATGAGATATACAAAATAATAGCTAAAATAACAAACAATATCAACTCTACAAGGAAAAATAGTAAAATAGCGGAATAATCAGAGAGTAGTAATAACACAACTATAAAGACTTGACTAATCCTATGACATACCTAGAAACAAATTGCTATAAAATGAAAATGCTTGAGAAAAGATTTAAGTGAGCTTTCCTAGTTAAACCTAATGTTTAGCATCTCTAAAAATTCATGCTTGAAATACTTCCCTTTGGTTTAAGTAGTTAGCTGCAGTTTGCAAACTAACCCACACACTATGGTTATTAAAAAATCAGAGGTATAGCATAGTGGAAAGAACCTTCACCGCTGATCATGAGATTGGGGTTCAACCACCTTGTGGGAAAGAGCCATTGTTGGGCTCCTTGCGGGTAGACGAAAGGTTTAGGAGAATAAATCATATTATATTAGGGAAAATACTTCCAGAACTCTTTGGCGGATTTCTAAACAAAAATATATGCTCTTATTGTGAACTATATCATCAACAATCTCACATCATTAAAATTCATATGTTAGTAAGCATTGACCGGATTCAAGTGGAACCTAAAATGTTGTCTTTGGTTGAGCCAGTGTAGTATTTTGTCTCTCACCAAAATGATAAAATACACTTCAACATATATAGATTCTCATATCTCAACTCAATGGCGCTAACATGACAAACAATTCACACTTGACAAGGTGTTCGTATGCAACATTCACAACAATGTACTCTTCCCTCATCTCATGAACTACTATTGATATCATTATCACTTTTCCCCAGTAGTGCAAACTGTTGGGTATACAAATTCCTCCCACATTAGTGGAAGAGAAGAAAATGAACCTATTTAAATAAGTTCAACCCAATCTAATAGTATGAGGCCTTTTGGGAGATGCCCAAAACAAATTCGTGAGGGCTTGGACCAAAGCGGACAATATTATACTAATGCGGGGTTGGAGTGAGGGTGCGCGCGATCCCTAACAAGTGGTATAAAAGCCTGGTCTAGGTTCATGGCAATGGAGGTAAAGAAAAGTAAAATGATCATCCTGAACGGTTCAAACTATCGTGTCTGGAGAAGCAAAATGATCTGATCACCTAAATAACATAGCAGGAATGGTGGACCAGCTATCGATAATGGGCATACAGTTTGATAATGAGATAATTGCTCTTATGATCTTAGCTTCTTTACCAACTTTAAAAGTTTCTTTGACAAATACTGCACCAAATGATGTACTAAGCGTAGAATCTATTAAGAGTAGTATATTAAATGAAGAAATGAGATGCGGATCTCAAGCTTTAACCTCTTTCTCAGAATCAGAACTTTTGATTACTGAAAAGAGAGGGAGAATTCAAGTGAAGGGTTTGAGCTCCAGAGACAGGAGTCGAGGAAAGTCAAACAAATATGCAAATGTCGAGTGCCATTACAGCAAGAAGAAAGGTCACATCAAGCAATTTTATCAAAAATTCAAGAGTGACCAACAAAATAGTAGAGACAAGAAGGGAAAGACAAATAGTTACGATGAACAAGGAAATCTGTTCGAAGAATTCAACATCAGTGGTGACAGTGAGATTGTTAGTCAATTAACTCAAGTGACAAGTTGTGTAATTGATAGTGGTGCAACCATTCATGGCACATCACACAAAAACCTCTTCTCATCTTACAAACATGGAGACTATGGAGTTATGAAGATGGGAAATAGAAACTTTTCAAAAGTTATTAGCAAGGGAGATGTCTCTTTAAAAACAGATAACGACATGAAACTTTTTCTAAAAGATGTAAACCACATCCCCGACATGTACCTAAATTTAATGTCTATAGGCAAGCTTGATGATGAAGGTTTTCAAAACAATTTTGGAAATGGAAAATGGAAGCTTACCAAAGGCTCCCTTATCATTGTGAGAGGACACAAACTCTCAAAACTATATGTGATGCAAGCTGCAGGAATGACAGAATCCTCCATTTGTCGGGAGGGGGAGAATTGTTGAGTGGCTCCCTCCAAATGGAGTGCCCATATGGAAATTATTCTAAAAATTCTGCACAACTCATTTGAATAACTATTCAAATGAAGGTTGTGCTTGTCAAAAGTTGTTAAAACAACTTTTTTTGACAAATGAGATGTTTGGCCGCCAACATTTTGAAAAAGGAACGCCAACATCTCTATAAAAGGAGCAATTGCTCCTTATTTTAACATCAATTCAGAAATAGACGAAAAATAGAGAGCCACAGAGTGAAAGAGAAAAACACGGTGTATTTATTTTCTTCTGTGAGGTATACCATAGACTATAAATAAAATAGTCTGTGAAGAAAAATTAGAGTGTGTGCTTAGGAAATATTTTTTCCTAAAAGAAATAGTGTGTTCACTATTTTAGGTATTTTTCTCTGAGATCCTACTATTTGTAGTAGTAGAAGAAATTGTACACCTATGCCTACTATTTGTAATAATAGAAGAAATATAGTAGAAGTGTTCTTTTGTGGACATAGCCCAAAAGTTTTGGGTGAACCATGTTAAATTTTTTGCTGTCTATTTTGCTTTATTTATTCCTCCTAAATTTTATTACTCATTCCACTGCGTAGGCCCCAACAATTGGTATCAGAGCCACGGTTTGGAGGAACAAAGTGATGAACCGATGCGTGCGGAGTTCTCGGTATGAACATAATCAAATGTGAATCTACAAGGGTGTCTTATATCGAAAGTCTTCCTGTCAAGTGATGGTACAGGCGACGTGTCCCGTTGAGTGATAACGGTGGTATAAAATGATTTGGCAGATTAGATGGTGTAACCGAGCGATATGGAGGTCTACGGTAATGCCTTGTGTCGAAAGTCTTCCCGACAAGAAAAAAAGGAGGTCGGGCGGCGTGTCCTGCGAGTTATTGCGGCGGTACAAGATGATGGAAGATCTAAAGTCGATAATCATTGAAGGGGAGGTCATGAGATTGTGTGTGATCAGAGTTTGAGGGGAGGTTAATTGGGTATGCAAACTCCTCGCACATCGGTGGAAGAGAAGAAAATGAACCTATTTAAATAGGTTCAACCCAATCAATTAGTATGAGGCCTTTTGAGAGATGCCCAAAATAAATACGTGAGGGATTGGACCAAAGCGGAGAAGATCATACTAATACGGGGTTGGGGTGAGGGTGCGCCCGGTCCCTAACAAGTGGTGTCAAAGCCTGGTCTAGGTTCATGGAAATGGAGGGTAAGACAAGCAAAATTATCAACTTGAACGGTTCAAACTGAAGCTGGCCATGAGGATCTTCACGATCCCTGAAGGGCTTCACGACCCATGAAGCTGGCCATAAGGAGTTCCGCGAAAAAGTAAAGGGACACTTTTATTGAGGTATTTTTGGTATTTTGACAAATCCCTAAGGCTTTTCATGACCTTTAAACCCCCATTTACATTTCTAAACTTCTCCTACACTAATTCTAAACCCTCATTCAAGACTAATTCTCTCAAGTCACTCTAGAATCTATTCCAAAGAACTCTTGTTGATTCAAACTTGGGGAAATCAAGGAAAATTCAATTCTTCTTCAAATTTCTCTTGAAACTTCTTCATTGGGTCAAGGCATGTGGGTTTGATCTTTGGTTCCTTTCAACCAAAGAGACCCAAAACTTTTCTAGCACTTTTCATGAATTTTACTTACTTTACAGTTGAGTTTTTAATTGTCTTGATTATTAAATTCAATTAATGTATGGGTTGTACTTATTTGGTGATGTTAAGTTGATTTAAACTATAATATGATAAATTACATTGGAGTTATGAAGTTATGAATATGCATGTCCCTTTCTAAGCTTGACTTATGCATGGGTAACCTATATTATCAATTAAATGTGTATTTATGTATGATTTTACTTAGGTTTCATATTAAATTTATGATTTTAGATTGAGTCTGAATTACCCATGCTATTCTCCCGTCATTCATGGCAAATGCATTCATGAACATTAGAATTTTTGAGAAATTATGAAGTGGGTTAAGCCAATTATGTATTATGATATGATTTTGATAAAATATTGGTTATGACAAGAATATGATCACATAAATGTCTATGATTATGACTCTTTGAGCATTTTGGGTGCTTGCACCATTCCATATATGTGAATGAGTTATTTCTATGCATGAGTATTATGACTATAAACTATGATTTTTGCATTTGGGCATAAGTATGAATTATTATGAATGATATTTAACTTTTAAGCCTAAGAATGCATTGAAATGGTTTTGGAAATGACTAATGTCACTTTTGAAAGCATGTATATATATACATATCTGTACTCTTGAAGGATGATGATTTAGCACCGATGGATTGGGGGCACTAGGGCTATCCCCAAGGGCTCTCTTCATTTCCTCGAACTATGTGCCAACATAAAAATGACAGTCCTAACTAAAATGACTGGGTCATAAGGGATGGCTATGCATTTATGATATGATATAATATGTTTTGATAAGAAAATCCTTCCGAAATGACTAGGTCATAAGGAAGGTGGCCACCACTTACGAAATGATCAGGTTGTAAGGAGTGGTGTAGATTATCTTTGACAAGTAATATTCTCTCACCCAATGGGAGGTCAACATCAGGAAACTTCATGTAATAGATCATATGAGTTTGAGATGTCGGTTATGGTCACATCCCCACCATATATGAGCATTTGCATCTCATGCATCATGAATTCCATAGCATTTTGTTATAACCATTTCTTGCTTTATATATCTCTTTCTATATTTTTGTGCCCTTGCCATCTAACATTGAATGCAAATTTGCTAAATCTCAAGCATTGCCCCCCGCATACTTAGTACATTTAAACGTACTAACACATACTTTTGCCTATATGATCTACTGGAGGTTACTTTCATCTACCGTTCGATGGTTAGATCCGTCACCGACCAGTTCCCGGTCATTGTGGCACCTGTTAGATCCCACCTATATACAAGGCAATTACCCAAGCCACAGGATACCTATCCTAGCTCTCTAGTTAAACCATAGCAAACATAATAATATAATTAACTGAAACCTATCCAGAACTTGGAAGTCAACTGTATAGAGCTACTATAGACTCAAAATAAAATATACATATATACATACATTAACAATCTACACATACAAACCCCACTATATATACAAGGCCAGTGTTTGAATACAAAAGACAGCCGTCAAAACAGAAAAAGACTGCAGAATATCCAGAGTTGTTGATGCTCACCAATGTCTCCTGAATCGCCTGCAAACCCCTAACTCAGTGACTGTGGCTAGTCCTTGGACATGCACCACGAGAAGATGAAAAAAATATAAGGGTAAGTACCGGTAACAGGTACCCAACTAAATCAACCCAAGTGGTGTGTAATGATACCAACCGATGGAACACGAGTAGGTCCAAACTACAACTATTATCGGATTGAGACATAGTGTTGTACGTGGGTGTAAGGCCTCAATATCTATGGATATATGCCAATTAGGCCCCCATAAGACCAAAAGGTACACCCACACACAATCTAACTGATTGAATCACCATAGAACTCATAAAACTACCACAAAACCTAACTCCCAATATCACATGATCTAGGGGTCAAATGTACGTGGGTGTAAGGCCCTAGTGTCTAAGCTTGGACGTCCCTCAAGCCCCATAATCCCAAAGGGTAAACCCATGCATAATCAGGGTATGTATAAGTGTGCGGATCCACAAGAAATCAACCGGGTCCTCGACCTATCCAGTAACCAGTAGCACAGGGGGCCACAAACTCCTATAATATTGAATGAGGCCTTAAACCCCCTTCCCGACCTGACCTTTAGTTGGGGAAGTCAGCCAAGGCTAGATGGTCTGACAATATACATAATGGTGAGATGTATCCCCGTAGGAGAAAGAACCCCCTAACATAATCAATAGGGCATCTAACCAAAAAATTTCCAATTGGGCCTTGAACCCAGGAATAGTCAATTGGGCCTTAAACTTAGGAATAATCAACTGGTGCCCAAACCTCAGAATCAACATCCGCGACCTGGCATCCCAGTGGTGGTCACCGGACTCGAACCACAGGGCACGACTCCCAGGTCTCAGACACTTGGACATGACCACCGGGCCTCGAATACAGATGTGGAGCTTCATCTAGGGTTAAGGTATCAAAACAATCCCTCATTCAAACAATCTGTCCAGATCCGGAACTCCAAAGTCATATCGTGCCTAGAGTGAACATAAGCGATAATAAATGTAAAGAATACTCCTCCATCCACTTGTTCTTTTTACTTGTTCATTATATATTAAATAGATATTCATTTTTATTCGTTAAATTTGAAAATAAAAAATAATTTATCACTTATTCTAATTTCCCCTTATAATAAACTTGCATGGATTGCTCCGGAGCACGTGGATTCACCTTTTAGGTAGGTTAGGCTTTCCTTACATCTAGACTGAGCTGAAATACACGTATATTGGGAGCCTTTTTGTAGTTAGAAGTCCTGATTAAGATATGTATATATATCGTGAGGCTGATTGTTAATTATATTTCCTCCTATATATTTTAACACTATTGTCATGATTTGTTAACAACTATCTTCGTGGATAGTCGTTGTACTTAAAATTTGGGGTAACTATAGTTATTTTGGGGATACTAGGATATACCAAAAAATTATATTTGGACTCGATATGGCTATTACTAGATTCTGGTTTGATTAATGCACCTTTTGTGTTTATGGATTTGATGACTTGTGTGTACCAGTTACATTGTTATGATGGACTTATTGGGGCCCTACTTGCTGAAATTGATTTATTAAGTACTCTATTGTTGTTGCTGATTTGTTAGGTGTTAGAACGACACTGACTATTAAGTACTTAAGCAGTTGGGACGATATGTATCAAGTTGGATTAGGGAGGTTGGCTACGAGCTATATATCATTGATTTGTCATAATTCTAATTAATTGATTTTGTGGCTAGCGAGAATGTGATTAATATTATGTCACTTTCCTTACTCGTGGTACTTCATGTGTGACTAAATGATAATATTTGATTAGGTACTGCGATGGAAAATATGACGTATACCTGTGTATGGAGGAATGTATAAGGAGTCTGTCGGTGTTTAATATATGGTGTATTTCATGTGGTTCTAAATTTATATATGATGGTTGTGAGAGTGCGGTTGATTGGTTTATGGATAATCTATTATATTGGGATGGTATGCTGATAACTTATCACACTTATGATTACTATTGTTGTTGTGATTGATTGACTGAACATCAAGAGAAAAGGGGCTAGGTCCTTGCAGTGGAACATAATTACATTAGCTATTATATGTAACCATGTTAGTATCAATGAGCTGGGAAGCCACTAGGGCTAAATTATAAGGATTGCATGCATAAAGGAATAGGGATTAAGGTAAGGTCAGTACACGTGGAATATGGCTACATTTGGGGATAATTATGGTTGGTTGAATATCAGCTAGTGTGCTGAATGTACATATATTTAGCCTGTTAATATCGTGTTATATGTTAACGGATTGAGCTGATAGGCTGAAGGATTTTCTTTTGAGGATCCCTTATTGATTGTTATACTAATTCTCGATTGCACACTAAAGGATCATTATATTTCTGAATAGTTGGGGTAGCCAGAACTATTGTCTGACGTTGAGCACGCTTAGGACTATCGTATTCACTTTGTACTGTGAGTTTGGGGTTAGGATCCTTATGTGGTTCGGATGGGAGCCTTCAGGTACATCATCATTCTCACTTTCGCGGATGAAATTTCTATATTGGGGGATATTATAATGACCCTCTAGGTCATTTCTGTGATTATATGAATATTTTATCAATTTGAGCATTTGCATAGTGACCATGGATTATTTATGACTTATTGGCATTGAATGTTTATATCATGATGCAAACCTAAGGCCTAAACATGACATGGTAAACGGGAGCCCAAAGGGACCCCAAACAAGCCTCTTAGCATATCAATCACACATCTTTGGTCGCTGAAGCAAAATAATAGCAACAATAGATATATAAAATGAGAAGTAGGGCTAAGGGAAGTCTTTGAATATAAATCAAGCATAAGAGTCAAGCTCAGAGCACAATAACATCATAATATCCAACATACACTTGTAAACATAGAATGGAGCAGGGGCCAAGACACCTAGGCTCACCCTCATAATGTCAAATGTTTATCATAAAGAAGTCTTAGAAATAGCAAGAGAAATTAGATAGTGTCCCCAAACTTCTGGACTCACCAATCTTATCTTCGAATAATCTCACTAGCTACGTGGAGGATGATCAAGAGGACTTTTGGTTCCTACATGGTCATATTATGTAGGCATAAAGTATGCGTTAGTACATTTGAATATACTAAGTATGTAGGATGCAATGGAACAAGACATAAGCTAATATAGTCAAAATGCATAGTAATAGGAAATAGATAAGCATAATCTCAATATGGCATGTATGATCAATACTTGAAGTAAAACATGTTTATAAATCATTCAACTTGCATAGAAGATGATACACATGCGGGAAGAGACCTCAACCGAAAAAGAGGAATATCAAGTGAGCTACAAGTTAGAATCCCGATAATGACCCCTCATCAGTAAAGAGGTGGTCTACTTGCCAAAGGTAAACCATACTTCACCTTATAAGAGCCCATCCCATTTTGGAGAAGTAACCCCCCCCCATGGGAACCCATCCCATTTCGGGGTGGATTACATGATAAAGTGTACTAAATGGATCCACTAGTATAGAAAGGGTATAACATAATCCTATGTTGGCACATAGTTTGAGGAAAGGACTATGGACCCTTGAAGATAGTCCACGCCAACATCCAATCCATCGGTGCTAAGTCTAATCCCACGAAATACTTGAAATAATCATAACTTTAATAACTTGTAATAAACATGGAAACATGACATGAGTAGCTCGTAAACATACTTGACCTCTAATGGTGAGCCTAGATTGAAACTTGAGAACAGATCATAATCACACATGAACCCTTGCTTTAACATGAATGGGTCACAATAGGTAAAAATCTTGAAAATAGGGTTTAGCTTCATACTTGTATAATCATAGATAATCTTATGAATTCATAACATACTTGATAGACCATATTCATCATGAAGTCTCTTGACTTGTAACATATGTAAATAACTTCAGAATTCTTGACATATCATCAAACACTTGGTGGGTAGATATGAGTACATGTTGAAATCATACAAAATGCAAGAGTATAGATCATGAAATAGTGAAATCAATGCATCTTAAAGTCATGTAAATCAGCCCACCAGCATCATGATAAAACCCCAGCATGAGTAACTTGTAAATCATATCAAAACTTCACAACAGTTCATAGATTCATAGCTTGAATCATGTATAGTCTCAGTAGACAAAGATTTATTAATAGTACAAGCTCAAAATAGATTTTCATGGATAATCAACAATAGTTGACATAACTCCAATATATTTCATGCTCATATTTCATAATAATAGATACTCATAAGAAATACAACTTGAAATCATGCAATTTTCAAAAAATAGGAAGGTTGGGCTCTGTGAGTGAAAGGAACCCATGAATGAAACCCACATACCTAAATTTAGGGATTCCTTGGTGTAAACTTGGAGGAGACTTGAAGATTTAATGGAGTTCTTGAGATTCAGAAATAAGCTTCAGAACTAGAATTTGGATTGGAATTTTGATAAAATTGTTAAGAGGTTGTAGAGAGGGTTTTTGAGTAATATGGAGTTGAAAGTATGGGATATTTCATGTGTAAATGGTTATGGGGACATGAGCCTAATGCCCTTAGGCTGAAACAGAAAATTAAGGAAGTTCTAGAGCTTCTCCACGATGGGTTCGCGTCGCGGAGCTATCTTGAACCCTACTGGTTTGCGAAAATTAGCAAAAATCATTTTCACTACGAGTCTTCTAAAATCCGGGTTATACCTTTTCCCACTCAATTTTGCCTCCTAGTCAAGAATATGCAGTCCGATTTTTGATATTATGCACAAATTTTGAAATATGTGAAAATTACGATTATGGGCATTTTCGAAGCATATTTTTGGGGCGTTTCAATATCTCTCCCTTGGGAACATTCATCCCCGGATGTCAAAGAAACATGTATAAGAAAAGTAATCATGAAGATTTCAGCCCGACATGAATGCACCTATTACACTTAAACATCATTTTCAAAAATCTCAACATGAATGCCAAATCGCCATGCACTTATTATCATAAACATGAATACATGCAAAATGATATGAGGGCTGAAACTTAGAACTTAGATCATATAGCAGACTTAAATTAGTACCTTTGGCTTGAGTAGAATGGAAAAGATATAAAAATCGCTTTATCATGTCCGCCTAGATTTTGAATGTGGCACTTTCAACTTGTTGATTCCTCCAAAGGACCTTGACGGAAGTTACGTTTTTATTCCTCAACCTCTTCACTTGCCTATCCAAAATTGTCATCGAGACCTCCTCATAAGTTAAATTATCTCTTACAACATGCATAACATCCAAAGATATTATGGCACTTGGGTTACCCATACACTTTCTCAACATGGACACATGGAAGACCGCATGAACTATGTCCATCTCCATAGGCAACTCCAACTCATATGCAACCTTACCTACTCTCCTTACAACTTTATAAGGACCCACAAGCATCTGGGCTTAACTTCCCCTTCTTACCAAATCGGACCAAACCCTTCATGGGTGAGACCTTCAAATAGACCCAGTCACCAACCCTAAATTCAAGATTGCTTCTCCTCACATCGGAATAGGACTTTTGTCTAGTTTGGGCTGTTTTCAATCTCTCTCTAATCAACATCACGTTCTCCAAGGCTTTTATGACCAAATCCTGACCTAGAAAAGTAATCTACCCCACTTCAAACCACTCAACCAGGGATCTACAATGCCTAACATAAAGAGCTTCAAAAGGAGCCATACCAATGCTTGAGTAGTAGCTATTGTTGTAAGAAAACTCAATGAGTGGACGATGTTCATCCCAACTACCCTTAAACTCCAAAACGCAAGCTCTAATCATATCCTTAAGAGTTTAGATAGTCCTCTCAGCTTGACCATTCATTTGAGGACGAAATGCCGTGCTAAGCTTAACCTTGGTACCAAGACCTCTTTGGAAGGACCTCCAAAAGTGAGAAGTGAATTGAGCACCACAATATGAAAAGATAGACAAGAGCATCCTATGCAATCTAACCAACTCATGTATGTACAACTTGGCATAGTCTTCGGCACCATAAGTAGTTTTGACCAGTAAGAAGTGAGCCGACTTTGTCATTTCTATCCACAACAACCCAAATAGAGTCAAAATGTTTCTAGTCTTAAGCAATCCAACCACAAAATCTATGTTGATCTCCTCCCACTTCCAAGTAGGAACCTCTATATCTTAGGCTAGGCCACCCGGCCTTTAATGCTCCGCTTTCACTTGTTGGCATTTGTGACATTCGAATATGAATTATGCAATGTCTCTCTTCCTACCACCCCACTAGTAACTTCCCTCAAGCCTCTATACATCTTTGTAGAACTAGGGTGAATGAAATATGATGAATTATGGGCCTCCTTCAAGATCAATTCTTTCAAATCATCTACATTTGGCACACACAATCTACCTTGGTACCTAAGGGCACCATCTCCCCCTTGGGAGAAAACCTTCACCTAACCATCTTTAACCAAGGCCTTCAACTCTAGCAAGATGGGGTCAAGATTTTGTTTTGCCTTCACCTCCTCAATCAAAGAAGACTCAGAACCATCAACTACCACTACACTATCATTATCTACTTCATCCAACCTAACTCCCAATCTAGCCAATCGATGAACGTCTCTAGCCACCTCCTTGCCACCATCATTAGCATGAGCTAGACTACCAATAGACACGCTGCTTAGAGCATCGGCCACAACATTATCTTTGCTGGGGTTATAATGCACACTCATATCACAATCTTTAAGGAGTCTAACCACCTTGTTTGTCTCAAGTTAACATCTTTTTGGGTGAACACATATTGGAGACTCTTATGATCGATAAACACATCAACATGGACCTCATACAAGTAATGATGCCAAATTTTTAAAGCAAATACTACGATTGCTAATTCAATATCGTGGGTGGAATAATTCTTCTCATGCACCTCAAGTTGTCTAGAGGCATACGTTATCACCTTACCACATTGCATCAAAACACACCCCAACCCATCTCTTGAGGCATCACAATATACAACAAATCCTTCCAACCCTTCCGGTAGAGATTAGATAAGAGCAGAGACAAGCTTATCTTTCAATGATTGGAAACTCTTCTCACATTCATTTTTGACATGAATTTTGTGTTCTATTGGGTCAAATTAGTCATAGGAGAAGCAATAGAAGAGAAGCCATTCACAAACCTTAGGTAATAACCTGCCAAACCCAGGAAACTTCTAATGTCCGATGGAGTCAAAGGTCTAGGCCAATTTCTAATCACTTCTGTCTTTTTAGAGTCTACCTTAATGCCATCACCTGACATCATATGCCCTAGAAAAGCAACCTCTTTCAACAAAACTCACATTTCTTGTATTTTGCATACAAGCTCTCCTTCTTCAAGCTTTGCAATAACACCCTCCAGTGATTCACATGCTCCTCCTCACTATGGGAATAAATCAAGATATCATCAATAAAAACCACCACAAACAAGTTAAGGTATGGTTTAAAGACTCTATTCATGAGATCCATAAATATAGCCAGTGCATTCGTCAATTCGAAGGACATAACCACAAACTCAAAGTGCCCATACCTAGTTCAGAAATCTGTCTTGGAATTGTCACACCCCTGTACTTTCACTTGGTGATACCTGGACCAAAGATCAATCTTAGAAAAGTGACTAGCCCCTTAAAGTTGATCAAAAAGGTCATCAATCCTTGGTAGAAGGTACTTGTTCTTTATGGTGACTCTATTAAGTTGCCAGTAATCAATGGACATTCTGAGAGAATGATCCTTTTTCTTACACAAATAACACGGCGCAACCCAAGGTGACTTACTAGGCTTATAAAATCCTTTTCTAATAAATTCCTTAATTGCTCCTTCAACTCTGTCGGGGCCATACGGTAAGGGGGAATATAAATGGGTTGAGTATCGGGAAGGAGGTCTATACTAAATTCTATTTCCCTTTCGGAAGGAACATCAAGATATTTATCGGGAAAGACATCAAGAAACACATTAACCACCAGAACTGACTCAATAGGAAGGACATTGGACTCAATATCCATAACCCTCATAAGATGATAGATACAACCCTCAGAAATCAAATTTTGGTCTTTAAGACATGACATGAATGTATCCTTGACCACCACATCATGACTTTCCCACTCAAGGATGGGTCATTAGGGAATCGGAATTTAACCCTGCGGGTTCTATAATTAATAGAAACATAACATGCATGCAACTAATCCATTCTTGCAACTAATCCATCAAAATCCACCATATCTTATTCAACAAAATCACAAGGCAAACTTTTATTTAAAATGAATACGGGACAATTTCTATAAATCTTTTTTAGCAACAATGGACTCACCAACAAGGGTAGACACTTTATAGGGTTCACACAACAATTCAGGACTAACATGAAGCTTTTGGCAACAAAAGAAATAATAAAAGAAAGAGTAGCACCCGGGTCTATCAATGCATATTCATCAAAATAAAAAACCTTTAACATATCGGTAATAAGATTTGGCACCTCATCAACTCCTTGTCTCCCTTGAAGAGCATAAAATCTATTTTGCCTTGGTGCAACCTGTTGTTGACCTCCTCTTCCCCTTTGACCCGCATTTGCACCTTGGTCTTATGGACGACCATCTCTACCTTTGTTTTGGGCATGAGGACAATCAATAACTTTGTGACCCATCTCACCATAACAAAAGCAACCATTAGAATTCCTCAAATATGGACCACTATGATTCTTTTCACACCTTGGACGTCTAGGCTTTACTTTTCGTCCATTACCACCTTGGAATCTCGAATTATTATTAGCAAATCTCTTATTAGGAGCATTAGAAGACCCTTTTCCTTGGAACCTTGGAAACCACCTTCAAAACAAGCCCTCTTGGACTCACCACTTTTTCTTTTTCTAAACTTTTCCCCCTCTAGTTGTTCTGCATATGTCATGAGGCGGGAAAAATCTGAATCACTTACTAATATGGCGGTACAACACTTTTCATTGACCAATTCTTACACTCCCTACATAAATTTGTTCATCCTTGATCTAGGATTGGCAATCAATTGTGGAACATACTTGGAGAGCTTGTTGAACTTGAGGGCATACTCCCTCACACTCATAGACCCTTGCTTAAAATTCATAAATTCCATCATCTTCACCTCCCTTAGCTCAATAGGAAAGAACCGATTGATAAATGTCACTTTGAACTCCTCCCAAGGGATAACATCATCATTCCCCTTCTCCATGTTCCATCGAGTGAACCAAATTAGAGCCACCCTATTGAGTTGGTATGCTGCCAACTCTACTTTTTCCTCCGAATTAACCCCCATAATGGATAACACCTTATACACCTCATAGATGAATTCTTAGGGATCCTCATCCACCTTAGACCCATAGAACTCTAGTGGATTCATCCTAGTAAAATCCCTCACCCTTGAGGTCGGAGTAGGAGCATGAGGGGCTCAGGTCCTTTGGTTGATTTGGTTGGTCATAACAAGAGCCAACATTGCAATAGCATCTCGGAATTCTTCTTGGCCTACCCCTCCTTCTAGAGGAGCTTAAGGAGCAGGAGGAGCCGGTTGCTCCTCGGTTATATGGGCTCTTCTTACATTTAGAATCAGCATGATCTAGAATAGTAAGGGACATTCATTAGGGTAAAGCCTTACCTTAACTTTTATCGCACAGTATATATCATGAAGAAGGGAAATATTTCCTAAAATGCCTCAGAGCCTCTTACTCATATTTATGATGCACTTCACAACTATGAAAAAGACTCTAATCGGCATAGTCTGTTAGATTCTGAAGACCATTAACAACCTAGTGCTCTGATTCCAATTTTGTTGAAACGACCCCAAAAAAGTGTCGAAAATGTACCTCAGAAGTGTCTGGAGTCATAATTTTCATATATCTCAAAATCTGTGCGTTATTTTAAAAATCTGACTTCATATTCTTGTTCAGGTGGCAAAATGGAGTGGGAAATTGGTCTAACCCAAATTTTAGAGCAATCGTAGCAAAATCTGAATTTTCAAGTGAGAACAAAAACAGCGGGCCTGCGCGTTTGTGGCGTGACGCGCACTAGTGTTAAAATGTGCCAATTTTTAATCTCGGTCCAAGATTTTAAGTCTTAGGCCTAAGTGTTCCTATACGTGAAAATATCTATACTTAGCCTTATTTCACCTTCATATCATCCAAGACATTCTCCAATAGTTTCTTAAACACTTAGTCTTATATTTCTCTCAAGATTCAAGTGCCAAATCCCTCTCCGGATCTTAAGAAATTAATTCAAGCTTCAAACTCTGATTAAAATCTAATTCAAGCTTATTTAAGTCATTTATGATGATCATGGGTCCCCTACATCAAGCCAAGTCTAAAGGAATTTTCGTTGGCTAAGTTTTGCACAAGTACCGATAAGAGGGTCAACTTTAAAGAGACATATCTCATAGCATACAAATAACTAGGTGGATGACAACCTACCAAATAAAGCTTTTTAAATTAGCTTTCACCAATGCACTTGTTTTCACCTTATTTAGAGTTTGGATGAAGAAGTTACGCCCGTTTTGGTTGAACTCATATGTACAGGGGTATATACGGTTTTTTGCCAAATTGCGTTTCATTAATGACATTTCGTAAATTTAGTCAATTTCTATTGGCCTTTTGGGGATTTTTATGTTATCTTAACACTTTCTAAAAACCTAAACCTTTCAGAAAAATCAAATTCTCTCCTCCCAATTGGAATACACTCTTAAATTCTCTCAAGAGTCTCCATCAAAATCCCAATACAAATTCAAGGAAACTCACGAACAAGTTGTGGATTTCAAGACCCCATTCCTAGCTTCAAGTCTTTCTCAACTCAATTTCAAGGAATTCAAGGTCTAAGGTATGTGGGTTTCATCCATGGGTACCTTTCACCCATGGAGTCCAACCCCTCCTTTTCACAAAAAATTGCATGTTTTCAAGTTGTATTACTTATGAGCATTACTTAATATGAATTATGATTAAAAATTATGTTGGGTTTTTAGTGAAATGTTGATTGGAAACACATGTCTACCTATTTCAAAATTATACTATGAGATGGTTTGTCTATTGTGACTATGCATATTTTGGGATATTAAACTATGGTCTATTATGAGATTTGATAATGAATTTCAATGTGTATTGTATGATGGTATTACCAAGTGTTGGTGGCTATTTTACTTTGACTTTTATTGCATGATTTCACTATACTACATACTCACCAAGTGTTTGATAAAATATCCGGTTATGGTTTCTTGAGGAATTGAAGATCCAATGCATGTCTTATGAGTTGAATGACTATATGATGATGAAAGGAATGTATATGCATGTGTTTAAATCATATAAAGCTCCTATGGTATTGAAAGTGAATTGTTGGGATCTCGTATTTTTATGTTCTTGGGAATTATTGATGAGCTATTGGGTTCTTATGCTAAGGTTTATGCTCTTATAAATTGTGAAGCTTGCTAGAAGGGGTTATGAACTATGCTATATGCTTTACCCTCTAGTGTAAGGCCAATACTTACATGTAGGGGTTATGAACTATGTTGAATACCTTACCTTCATGTACAAATCAATACTACTCATTTACTCATATCCACACGTATGGGTTATGAACTATATGGTACTCCTTACCCTCATGTTTGGTTTGAGGTTATGCTAGGTACACACATGTAGGGGTTATGACCTATGCTATCTTTACCCTCATGTGCTACTCACTTACTCATTTCTACATGTTGAGGTTATGAACTATGATGTACTCCTTACCCTCGTGTATGATTTGGGGTTATCCAATATACACAATTACTCATTTCTACATGTAGGGTTTATCAACTATGATGCACTCCTTACCCTCGTGTATGATTCGGGGTTTATATAATATATTCATATGAAGGAGTTATGAACTATGTGGTATGACTCACCCTTATATGCACACATCTAAGGGTTATGACCTATGCTACCTTCCTACCCTCATGTGCTATTCATTATCTCTTATTTACATGTAGGGGTTATGAACTATTCTATCTCTTTACCCTCATATACTACCCATTACCTACTAGAAGGGGTTATCACATATGCTATATTCCTCACCTTTTAGTACAAGGTATTTGGATGATCCAATCATGTCACCTTGTTATATTAAACGAGCTATGTAAGTATGGTTATTTTCAGGTATGTTTTACTACAAGCATTGTTCATGTATGCCATGTTGCTAATATACTATCCCTTGCTATGATTATGAATTTTGATTATTGCCTATCTATTGGTGCATTGCATCCTATATACTTAGCATATTCAAATATACTAACACATACTCTTTGCCTACATGATATCACCATGTAGGAACCAGAGCTCCAATTGATTCTCCTCGTGGATAGATAGATTCTTCAAGATAGCTTTTGGTGAGTCCTCATGTCCGGGGATAATATCTATCTTCTTTCATGCTTATTTTTAGACTACATCTTGTATATTTTGGAATAGTTATGACTATGAGGGTGAGTCCGTTTTCTTGTCTTGGCCCCCACTAAGTTCTATGTCTAGAGGTGTTGTTAAACATGTTATGTATTATGCTTGAGCTTTGACTTGTTTGTATTATTTAAGTGTTTAACTCTTTCCCTTAGTCCCAATTCCCCTTGTTATGATTATCTCTTATTGTCATTTTTAATTGCTTCCGTGATCAAGGATGTGTAATGATATGCTTTGAGGCTTGTTTGGGGTTCCTTCGGGTTTCCCATTTGCTGGTCACGACTAGGCCCTAGGCCTAGGTCGTGACATTTTCACAACCTAAGCCTTGGGCCTAGACGTGACACGGCGAATGAGAACTCAAAAAAGCCTCATAACATATAATTACACATCCTTGGTTGCAGAAAAAAAATAATAACAACAAGAGATATATAAATTGGGAAGTAAGGCTAAGGGAAGTCTTTGAATATAAACCAAGAATAAGAGTCAAGCTCATAGCACAATAACATCATAATATCCAACATACACCTCTAAATTTGGAATAGAGTGGGGGCCAAGACACTTTCCAGGCTCACCCTCATAATGTCAAATGTTCAACATAAAGAAGTCTTAGAAATAGCAAGAGAAAGTCAATAATGTCGCCAAACATGTGGACTCACAAAGCTTATCTTCGAATAATCTCACTAGCCCTATGGAGGATGATCAAGAGGAGCTCTGGTCCCTACATGATGATATTATGTAGGCATAAAGTATGTATTAGTACGTATGATTGTAGAAAGTTTGTAGGATGTAATGCAACAAGACATAAGCCAATATAGTCAAAATGCATAGTAATAGGCAATAGAGAAGCATAATCTCAATATGGCATGCATGATCAATTCTTGAAGTAAAACATGTTTATAAATCATTCAACTTGCATAAAAGATGATACATATGTGGGAAGAGACCTCAACCGACAAAAAGTAAGACTAAGTGAGCTACAACTTAGAATCCCTATAATTACCCCTCATCAGTAAAGAGGTGGTCTATTTAACAAGGTAAATCATACTTCATCTTATGGGAGCCCGTCCCATTTTGGAGAAGTAACCCCCTTTACGGGAACCCATCCCATTTAGGGGTGGATTTCATGATAAAGTGAACTTAATGGATCCACTAGTATAGCAAGAGTATAACATAATCCTATGTTGGCACATAGTTTGAGGAAAGGACTATGGACCCTTGAAGATAGTCCACGTTGACATCCAATCCATCGGTGCTAAGTCTAATCCCACGAAATACTTGAAATAATCATAACTTTAATAACTTGTAATAAACACGGAAAAATGACATGAGTAGCTCGTAAACATACTTCACCTCTAATGGTGAGCCTAACTTGAAACTTGAGAATACATCATAATCACACATGAACCCTTAGTTTAACATGAATAGGTCACAAGAGGTGAAAATCTTGAACATAGGACTTAGCTTCATACTTGCATAATCATATATACTTTTATAAATTCATAACATACTTGATAGCCCATAGTCATCATGAAGTCATTTGACTTGTAACATATACAAATAACTTCAGAATTCTTGTCTTGACATTTCATCGAACACTTGGTGGGCATATATGAGTACATGTTGAAATCATATAAAATGCAAGAGTATAGATCATGAAATAGTGAAATCAATGCATCTTAAAGTCATGTAAATCAGCCTACCAACATCATGGCAAAACCCCATCATGGGTAACTTGTAAATCATATCAAAACTTCATAATAGTTCATAGATTTCATAGCTTGAATCATGTATAGTCTCAATAGATAAAGATTTATTCATAGTATAAGCTCAAAACAGATATTCATGCATAATCGACAATATTTGAAAAAACTCCAATATATTTCATGCTCATATTTCATAATAATAGATACCTATAAGAAATACAACTTGAAATTATGCAATTTTCATAAAATAGGAAGGTTGGGCTCCATGGGTGAAAGGAACCCATGAATGAAATACATACCTAAATTTCGGGATTCCTTGATGTAAATTTGAAGGAGACTTAAAGCTTTAATGGAGTTCTTGAGATCCGAAAATGGGCTTCATATACTAGAATTTGGATTGGACTTTTTATAAAATTGTTAAGAGGTTTTAGAGAGGGTTTTTGAGTAATATGGAGTCGAAAAATGGTTAAGTATGGGATATTTCATGTGTAAATGGGTATGGGGCCATTACCCCAATGCCCTTAGGCTAAAACAGAAAATTAAGGAAGTTCTAAAACTTCTCCGCGATGGGTCTGCATCGCGGAGCCATCGCGAACCCCTACTGGTTTGTGAAAATTGGCGAAAATCATTTTTCACTACGAGTCTTCTAAAATCCGGGTTATACACATTTTCCACTCAATTTTGCCTCCTAATCAAGAATATGCAGTCCAATTTTCGACATCACGCACAAATTTTGAGATATATGAAAATTACGATTGTGGGCATGTCCGAAGTACATTTTTGGGTTGTTTTTGTTTGGCCTTTGGATGAATCATTTGACAATTATGCAGTGTTTCGAGTTAAACAAAAGATTATAACCGTAAAATATTTTTTTGGAAAAAGTCCTTGTAAATAGCCTTGGTGTGGAATTCTGACAATTCCATCAACTCCGAAATGACCAAATTAGGTTAGGAGGATGTTAGGTGCAATTATATCAACTTTTGTAAATTATGCCGCTGGAATGGGTCAATTACCGTAGTCAATGTCATTGATAAATGTGGCCCAAATACAAATTCTGACCGCACCATTGGTTCCAGAACATCGAGTTTGATCTAGGATGACCTTTCGTTCGATTCTCAGGGCTTCCGTTGTATTTTAATCCTTTCGGTAGACTTTGATATTAGGAAATGAGACTCATATTAGGATAAAACAATCTCCAATGGGAATTTTGACTATACTGTTGAGTCCAGAATGCCATTTATGATCAAATTTCATATACGGATTGTATTTGTTGGACTCCGAATGAGGCCGGAGCACTGAAATTAAGTTTTAGCTATTGATAAAAATTAGAGGCGGCGCACTGACGTAGCTCCATGTGAAGATGCCATGTTGCAGTGGCCTGGTATTAAAAATAAAAAGGAAAAAGAGAGGATATACATGTATGTACATCTTAAGGCCAAAGAAACTTCCGAAGGAGTATATTTATGATATTTTGCTCGTTTTTTATCTGCATTCGGTGATTCAAAAACCTAGCTGTTGTAGTTTTCCGAGCAGAACATCATGGAAGTGTTAGAAGTTGATTTAGGCGTGCTGTTTGAGGTAAAAATCCTTGTTTTTTGATTGTATTTCAAGTATATTTTTGGAAATTTTGACACGTGATTTATAATCCATTTTGTATCCTATTTTGGTAAAATTTTGGTCTATTTTGTGTGTTTTTGCGAGGCGCACATCATGGTAATGTTAGAATCAATTGATAGACCACCATTCGGTGCGAAAATATTAATATAGCTTCTGTTTATGTTAGGATTCTTCGAAAAATTTCAAGTTGTGATATCTCGATCGTTTCTCATCGGAATTAAGTGAAATGCAGGTCTAAGTTGTACTACTTTTTGAGACCTACATCTTGGTGTAGTTGGATTCTGTTAATGTGACTTTATTTTTAAGAAATTTGTCCGAGAAGCTACTATACATGTATATATTTTTTGATAAGAAATGTCATTTATTTTTGGGCTGTTTCTGATTATTCTGAGCCTTATTTTGAGCTCAATTTTTGGCTATAGACTTGGGGATGGGGGTTGGGTTTGATATTTTATGGGGACCCACTTTCTCCATTTTAGTCGCGATTGACCTATTCACCCCCATTTCTCGAGATATTACAGTCAAAATAGCCATGTTTACATTGTGATTCATATTTTAATAGTTAAGCAACATTTGGAGGTGGTTAGATAGGGTAAAACTCGCGTAGACTGCTCTGAAGTGCGTGGATTCACCTTTCAGGTAGGCTAGGCTTTCCTTACCTCTAGACTGAGCTGAAATACATGTATATTGGGAGGCTCTTCATGGTTGGAAGTCCTGATTAAGATATATGTATATATCATGAGACCGATTGTTAATTATATTTTTGACTATGTATTTTAACACTGTTGTCAAGATTTGTTAGCACATGTCTTCTTGGATAGTCATTGTACATAGCATATGGGGTAACTACAGTTATTTTGGTGATACTTGTGATTATTCAGGCACTGTTGAACTACAAAAAGGCCAAGTAAAGGCTGCATATGGCCTAATTCACTGAGACAGGTATGTATTCTAACTTAACTCCTATTTGTGTGATTGTGTAGCTAATGCTACTGAGATATACTGGCTGTGAAGTTGTTGTTTATTATGTACCATACTGTAGATTGACTCTGGTATAGATATGATTTCGATGGCCCAATTGGTTCGGGATACCTGTGATATAGCTATACAGTTGACTTATTTTCGTATAGATATCACTCTACTGGACTTGGTTGTGCTGGATAATTGTGGTATACCTGTTGGTTACATTTTGGGTCGATCCATCTAGGTATGATTCTTTATCAAACTCTTCTTTATTCCCCTTGTAAAACTTTACTCCTACTTCTTTTGCCATCCAATTGATTCACCCCATCAGTTCTTAGAAACTTAAATAATCACTACTTTTACATGAAACACTACCCTTTTTGAACATGCTGAGGTTTTTACATTTATATATTTGATTTCCTAGGACTTCTCAAGGTCATTAGTTTTAATTCTCCAGTTTAACTTTATATTGAATTCGGCATCTATAAAATAATCCGAACCACAAGCTCTTCCCTTTAGAATATAAGCTAATCTTCTATAAAAAAACTTCGAAGTATGGAATTATCATCTCTAACATTTCGCGAAAAATTTTCTAAGTTTGGGGAGACGGGAGTACCACACGGACCATGCGACTTCATACGACTTGTGAAAGGTGTCCGTTTGGTGGACTCGTGCGAGATAATTCTAAGTGCTAGTTCAAGATCAAAATTTCCAGAAAATTTTCTAAATGTTGTTTCACAGGCACTCCACACGGGCCGTGGAGTGCCACATGGGCCATTTGGCCTCAAGTCAAATGACTTTCAGTGAATTTTTTCTACGATTCATTAATGGCATTTACGTGATTCCAGATATTTCTATCGGTCTTTTGGTGATTCCTATGATATTCTATGGTCATCTAAAGACCTAAAATCTATTTCAAACATTCAAACTCATCCGTCATAATTTTGAACTCTCTCAAAACAACTCTCAAAAGAACTCTTGGGAATTTCAACTTTGGGGCTAAGGAACTCAACTTTTCTTCAAAATTCTTTGGGATTTCTTCGTCTTAGTGAAGGTATATGGGTTTGATCCTTGATTACCTTCTAATCAAAGAGAAGCAAACTATTTTCAAGCAATTTCATAAATTTCTAGCTTACTTTAAATTGAGGTTTTGAATTATACGATACCTTTAATTCAAATAGTATATGGTTAACTTTATTTACTGATTTTAATTTGATTTGAATTATAAAATGATGATTTACATTGATTTATGAAATTACGTATATGTATGCCCCTTTTTAAGACTTGTTTATGCATGGATGATCTTATGTTGGATTTAAATATGGATTTGACGGTGTATTTACTCTAATTTCACATTATATTGTTGATTTTAAATTTAATCCTAATTATCAATATTCTTTTTAGAAACCAATTTCTTCAATTCAACCAAGGACGGATCTAAATCTTGCTTACATTTCACATTAATAACCACTGAGGATTCAACCCTATTTTAAACATGTATACCACCATCATTGGAATTGTCCACTCTAACACCCAACCTAGCTAAACGGTGGACATCCCTTGCCAATTCCTTCTTCTCCTCCTCAACATGAGCTACACTTCCTATGGATAGCCTACTAAGAGCATCGGCTATCACATTTGCCTTGTCGGGGTGATATAGAACACTCATGTCATAATCCTTTAAGAGTTCCAACCATTTCCTTTGTCTCAAGTTAAGGTCCCTTTGAGTGAACACATATTGTAAGCTCTTATGATCAGTGAACGCATCAACACTCACTCTATACAAATAGTGTCCTCAAATTTTTCAAAGCGAAAACCACCACCGCTAACTCAAGTTCATGAGTTGGATAATTACGCTCATGCATCTTCAATTGCCTTAATGCATAAGCTATCACCATACCATGTTGCATAAGTACACAACCCAACCTATTTTGAGAGGCATCACAATATACCACGAACCCATCCATGCCATTTGGTATAGTCAAAACTGGAGCCGATATAAGTCTATGCTTCAAAGATTGGAAACTCTTTTCACACTCATCCGACCACACAAACTTAGCCTTCTTTTAAGTCAACTTAGTCAACGGAGATGCAATAGACAAAAACCCCTCAATGAACCTTCCATAATAGCCTGCTAGCGCAAGGAAGCTTTGAATCTCCGAAGCATTCAACAGTCTAGGACAATTCTTTACCGCCTCGGTCTTCTTTGGATCCACCTTTATACCATCACCAGAAACCACATGACCTAGAAAAGCAACTTCACCCAACCGAAAATCACACGCTAAATTTGGCATACAACTTCTTCTCTCTCAAGGTTTGCAAAACCAGCCTCAAATGATCCATATGCTCCCACTCACTCCGAGAATAAATGAGAATATCATCCATAAAGACAACCACAAGGCAATTAAGGAATGGCTTGAACACCCAATTTATAAGGTCCATAAACACGGCTGGGGCATTTGTTAGGCCGGACAACATCAGCACAAACTCAAAGTGCCCATACCTTGTCCGAAAGGCCTTCTTGGGAATATCACATTACCTAACCTTTAACTGATGATACCCAGAATGGAGATCAATTTTCGAAAAGTTAGTAGCCCCTTGAAGTTGGTCAAACAGGTCATTGCTTCTAGGCAACAAATAATGGTCACCTTATTCGATTACCTATAATAGATACACATACGAAGGGATTCATCTTTCTTCCTTACAAATAATACTAGAGCACCACATGGAGATATAATTTGCCTGATGAAACCCTTTCTAGCAAATCATTCAACTGATCTTTCAAATCCTTCAAATCATTCGGCACCATACGATAGGGAGGAATAGAGATAGTTTGAGTATCCGAAAGAAGATCTATGCCAAAGTCCACTTCCCTTTCGGCAGGAAACCTGGCAAGTGTTCGAGGAACATGTACAGAAACTCATTCACCTCAAAATCGACTCAAGAGTAAGTAATTCAGACTCCACATCCTTAACCCTCACAATGTGATATATACATCCCTTGGATATCATCTTCCCAAATTTGAGGTAGGAAACGAATTGACCCTTAATAGCGGAGTCACTACCATTCCATTCAAGAACAGGTCTCATAAATATGGACTTTGTGGTTGGGTTGCCAAGGACTTGGAAGCAATTTGACTCCATTTGGGTTATCGTCGACCGAATAACTAAATTGGCTCATTTTCTACTGGTTAAGACTACGTTTGGTGCCGAAGATTATACAAATTATACCTTCAAGAGTTAGTAAGATTGCATGGAGTACGTAGGAGTATAGGGGTGAGTACTGATAGCAGGCTCCCAGAAGGCATCATCGGTCGACCGAGTCAAGCATTATGAATATAAAAGACTCAAATATAGAGAACTGCAGTAAATGTAGCAAATCGAAACTCTGATCAAAGAGCCCAACTGAAACAACCCAAGTGGTGTTCAATGATACCAATTGACGAAAGACGAGTAGGCCCAAACCACAACTGTCACAAGACTGAGACATAGTGTTATACATGGGTGTCCCTAATATTTATGCTTGTATGCTGATTAAGCCCTTATAAGCCTAAAAGGTACAACCCATGGACAATCTAACTGATCGAATCACAACAGAACTCACAAAATGTCCTGACCGGGAACTAGGGCCTAGATGTGACTGACTAATAGGAACTCGAGAGCCCCCACATAAGACTCAAGATACCAAAACTCACATCGTCGATTCGGAAGCGTACAAAAAGTAAACAAATAGTTCTACAGGGTGGGCAAAATAAGACTCACTCTATAGGGCAATTCGGGACTTAGGATCTTTCCATCACAACATATAGCCAAGCCAAAAACCACATAACCAACCCACACAATGATAGTCAAATATAACCAACCCATAACATATACTTTTTAATCATAACACTAGAATGAAACATAAGGAAGTTCACAAGATGTCGAACAATGCCTCAACATGGATAGGTCGGGGGCCAAGACATTCCCCGGGCTCACCCTCAATACATAAAGAAATGAAAGTATTAAAGGTAGATAGATGATGGATCGACCTTGGAAGATAGGAATCAACACTGTAGATAAACAAGGAATATGAGCTAAGCGTCAAATGGTGGATGATCAAACTCCTCAGTCCCTACATGGTAAATTCATGTAAGTAAGAATATGCGTTAGTATGTTTGGATATACCAAGTATGCGGGATGCAATGCATGATTTACCATAAACCTACATTTTCATGTTAGATGACAAGGGCACATAATATAGAAAGAGATATGTATAGCAAGGAATGAGTATAACATGATATTATCAAAATTCATGTTGCATGAAATGCAAATGATGCTCATATACATAGTGGGGATGTGACCTCAACCGACATGAGTAAGACCAAGCAAGCTAATACTTGGAATCCCAATAAAATCCGCTCATTGGTAAAGAGGTGATCTACTTGCCAAAGGTAAACCATATTTCACCTTATGGGATAACTCCCATTTCGCATGAAGTAACCTTCCTTACGGGACAACTCCCATTTCAGATAGGATTTTCATACATATCATATAAAGTCATATCATATCATGTCTTCCCATTATGGGACAACTCCCATTTTGGAGGCATCTCTCCTCATGGAAACCAGAAGAATTAACATATCTCCGCCTTTCATACCCATCACGAAGAGAATGAGAAGTAGGACTTGTATTATTTTTTCCCTTGCGCACAAAACAATATGCATTCGCGATGCATCTGGTCCCGGTGCTGTCGCAGACGCTTACTATTCGGAGCTCCATAAAATTTTTTATCGCTCTAATCCTCGTAAAATTTCCCGAATACCTAAACATGCTTCAAAATACTAAAGCAAGTGAATTAGATCAAAAATTTATAAAAAATACCCAATGGATCATTGGAAAATGAGGACAAAAATTTTTGCACAAAAATGTACAAGGTTCGCGATGTGGAGGCAACGCGGACCGGTACTTGTGCATATTTTTCATAATTCGAGTATGGGATCTGATTTTCTTTTTTTATATACTTTTTAAAAATTAAAATAAAATAAATAAAACTCCACTATTACTACCTCAACACGGGTTGCCTCCCATGCAGTGCCTGATTTACCATCACGGCATGATGCACCATCAGTTCATTCATCGTTGGCCAACTCAATGGCCTGTTCAACATGATTCGTATCCTTACCACAGTAGTGTTTGACATGTTGATCATTTACTAAAAAAGTTTGGTTTGTGGTCACATTTTTTAACTGCACAACTCCATAGGGTGTGACCGCTACTACCACGTACGGTCCACTCCATTTGGTTCTCAACTTTCTTAGAAATAATTTCAAGAGAGAGTTAAAGAGCAATACCTATTGTCCCAGCTCAAAGTTCCGCTTGATGATGTGCTAGTTGTGCCATTTCTTGATTCGCTCCTTGTAAAGCTTAGCATTTTCATAGGCTTGGAGCCGGAACTCGTCGAAACGGCCCCAAAAAGTGTCCGAAATGTACCTTAGAAGTACCCAGAATCGTAATTTTTATATATCTCAAAATTCATGCGTGATATAAAAAATTTGACTTCATATTCTTGTTCAGGGGGGAAATTAAGTGAGAAATGGGTCTAACCCAAATTTTATAGCAACCATATCAAAATTCAAAAATCATAAAAATGCGATTTCCAATGAGCATTCGCGCCCCAGGCGCGACACGCCAAAGGCGCGCCATAGTGTTAAAATGTGCCCAGTTTTCCTTTCTGGTCCAAGGCCTTTGGGCCTAAACCTCCCCATATGTGAAAATACCTATATTTAGCCATATTTCACCCTCATATCATTCAAGACATTCTCAATACTCTCTCAAACCCTTAGACTAATATTTCTCTCAAAATTCAAGTGTCCAAGTTTCATTCGAATCTTAAGTTTCTCATTCAAGTTTCAAGTCTCCATTTCCAATCTTCTTCAAGGATTCTCCAAAGTCAAGGTATGTAGGTTTGAACCATTGGGTCCTTTAACCCATGGTTTCCAAGCTCCCTTTTTACCTAAATTCCATGATCTGAAGTTGATTTACTCATGGGTATTACTTATTATGAATCTCAATGCACACTTTGTTGGGGTTTCATGAAATTATGATTGTTTTAACAGGTCTTGAGCTATGAATCTAATATCTATTATGAGATTGGATGAAGTGTTTTGATATATATTGCTTGAGGGTGTTGCTAAGTATTGGTGGCTGATTTTACATTGGATTTTATTACATGATTTCACTCTTGAATTGCATGATTTTAGACTAGCATTACACACCCACTAAGTGTTTAATGAAATGTATGGTCATTGATTCTTGAGTTGTTGAAGGCCTAATGCATGGCATATAAGTTAAGTGACTCTATGATAATGAAAGTAAGGTAATATTATGATGATTTCTTGAAAAGTATCCCTAAAGTTGCATGTTGACCATATCTTGTTGAGGGTGTGCTTGCGTTGACCACTATGATGGAGGGTGTGAAGTTCATTAACCATGTTGAGGGGTTGATACCTTAACCACTAGATAGAAGGTGTGAAGTCCATTAACCATATTGAGGGGTTGATACCTCGACCATTATGATGGAGGGAGTGAAGTCCATTAACCATGTAGAGGGATTGATACCTTGACCACTATGATAAAGGGTGTATGTCCATTAACCGATTGAGGGGTATATACCTTGATCACCCTCCAAGGGGGGTGCTAAGCCTTAGATTCCAAGTACTAGTCTGCTTGGTCTATGATGATGATATCTTCTTACATATATAATATATTCTATATAAGCATGTTTTACTTCAAGCATCATTCATACATGTCATATTGTTATAATGTTATCTATTGCTCATGATTATGCATTTTGATTATGTTGCCTATCTCTTGTTGCATTGCATCCTAAATACTTAGTATATTCAAATGTACTAACGCATACTCTGTGCCTACATTATGTTACCATATAGGAACCAGAGCTCCATTTGGTCATCATCCTCCTCCACGTGGCTAGTAACACAATGGTGGTGGGCTTTGGCCTTCCAAGCCCCAACTTC
>JAABOM020000110.1:283143-299741 GCA_011800125.2 Solanum clarkiae | reverse complement strand
AAGCTCCACTCTTCACAGTTTGCTATTAACAACTCAGCCCCCAAAAAAAATTATCTAATCTGAATCATATTAAAAGTACGAATATCTTAGCGAAATGTGTTCCCTTTTTTTACCCTTTGAAGACAGATTTCACATTGCGCATAATTGTATTTTAATTAGTTTTCTAATATTTAAGACTCTAAAATCAATTAAAGTTTTATTATTAAAGTTTTACTTAGATGAATATGTAGAAACCACTAAAATTTAGGAATTTAATCATTTATTTATACAAATATTACTTTTATAAACTCTTCCTTATTTGAACAGCATAGAAAAATCTTAATATTTATAACTTTAAATAAACTAATTAACTAGGATCCTTCAACAACAGATTTTACTTCTTGAGAAACTTTGTTTTCTACTGAAATACTTCGACCTCTATGACTAATATTTAGGAACACAATTTTCTTCGTTCTTGAAGAATGAATACGAGGTCCTCTTTAAGTTTAAAAAAAATAATAGGAATCCTAATCTTAAGAAGAAGCAGCCCAAAAGAAATTATAACGGACATTGCACCATGTCGCTGCAGATTTGCTCATATATCTATCATCGTATCAACGAGGGATGGATCGACTTTCTACCAAATGGTGTTATTGGACATCGCTTGGTTGGAAAATTTTACAATTTCTATAAATTTATATATGGAATAGGTTAAAGCAGAATAGGTGTAGAAATAATGCAAATGACTCCACTTAACAGATTGAGCTTCCTAGATCGCTGGCCAAGCACGTCTGATGTTTACTATTCGTCAGGAGTTTGAATATGCACTACGCCAGATTTTTTGCATTTTTTAGCCTCTAATCAAGTGAACTGTTCGTCAGGAGTTTTGTATCTGCACTATGCCAGATTGTTTTGCATTTTTTAGCCTCTAATCAAGTGACTCTCCCTTTGTCTGCCCGAAATCTGGTTTTGAGTAAGGCTCGATCCAGGAACCCCTTACTTGAAAAAGAAATATATATATACACAGACCAGCCAACCAAGAATACAACTTAATTATTAACTTAGACAATATAATATTTGATATATCGAACAAGTTTCAAGCAAAAACTGGAAAGAAGACATTAATGATGCAATTTATATTTCTAGGAACGTTATAGTAATTTACATGAATTATATTTCATTAAATATGATTTCAATAACTTTTCATTGAATGTTTTACTTATTTAAATGTGACGTCGCTTATAAAATATCCTGTTTATGCCACTGGACTATCAATAATAGCATCTGTCATTAGCTAAAGGAGTGACTATAGACAACTAGCTTTAAAATCAAAATTTCTGCATGAAACGAACGATGGATCGCACAAAGAACATGAATGTTAAAAGTTCTAATAAGAAACTCACCTTTATGATTCTTTGAGGAAGACTGGTTTTGACCATACAATCAAATCGAAGGTTCTTTAGTTTTCATTCATCTAATTCCTTTTTCCTTTTATGGTGTGAGAGCATAGACCTCAAAAAGCATAATGCATTTTACTTTTTTTACTCTTAGGGTGTGTTTGGTTTTTCCTAGAAAATTTTTTCCCGGAAAATGAGTTGATTTCTAATTCATGTTCTCTTGTTTGGTCGATGAGTGGAGAATATTTTTTATCTTTTGGTTAATGAATAAAAATATTTTTTAGAAATTTTTTTTAATTTTTAGCTAGAGAGTAGATAACTATTTGTAGAAAAATAATTTTTTACATGAAATATTTTCATACTTTAAAGTAACAACGACAACAACATACCCAGTGAAATCTCATAGGTGGGGTCTGGGGAGGGTAGATTGTACGCAGACCTTGCCGCTACTTCATAGAAGTAGAAAAGCTGTTTCCGAGAAATTTTCATACTTTAAAGTATTTTTTAAAAATAAATATTTTAATTCTTTTTTAGAGGATGGGGGTAGGCGACTGAGGGTGGAGTGGGCGTGGGGGCGGGGTAGTGTAAAAAGGGAAAATATCCTGCAATCTTAACACACGCTTAATATCATGTTCATACCAATCCATCAAAGCGGCTAAATTACTACGGCAGACTATGTAAGCATATAGGAGCAAACAGCCTATATACAGTTACAGGTCTGGGGAAAAGTGTCTTACATGAAAGTATACAATGACAAATACATCCATGAGCAGCTTCTATGGCAGTTACAGAAGGAGATACATAAAGCTATACCAGAACCGCAGGAACAGTGGAGTGAATAAATATCAAGAGATATTCCTCAGATTTATTTGCGCCAGTCTTTCGGGTCATTGCAAGAAACTTAGTAAGCATCTTCCTCATAGGTCAACATTAGCATTAATCTCTATGTTATCATTGCAGTTGCAGAGGACATGAATAAGGGAATTCAACTCATTCATCAACCTCTATTTTCGATGGACAGATACAACTGAGCCGGTGGAATTGTCTTGAAAGACCAGGGTTTTGGCGCTGGCGCGGATGAAAAATTGAGTGGGAGTTGACGGAGAGGAAGAGGGAGAGAGAGAGAGGTTTTCGTCAATTCTCAATGAGGCTGCGGCCGCGGTGAAATCATCAAAGTTGCGTCTCTTGAGTTTGAAGCATTTTGAACATCTCCAGTTAAGTGAGTCAGCAACACTATTTTCTAAATTTATCCTTGTCAACCGAAAAAGGAAGTCAAATTTGTCATCCCACCCCCTGCAAAATCAAAATGAAAATCACTCCTCCTCAGGGCTATCATGGCAAAATCATATAAAAGAGAATGTTAGCCCCGCCTACGTAAATTATTTATTTTTTCTTAAATAATATAATAACAACAATAACAACATACCAGTGAAATCCCACAAGTGGGGTCTAGGAGGGTAGAATGTACGCAGACCTTACCACTACCTCATAGAAGTAGAGAGACTGTTTCCTGGGGACCCTCGTCTCAAAACCCATAAGCAGAAAGAACTAGATATGCTAAAAGGAAAGGGAAGGGGAAGGGAACAGAGAGAGCGACTAATAATGAATAGCACATGGCAATATGTAAATATGATAAAACAAGCACATAAGACGACAGATAATGAGAACACACGTCCTCCACCTAACCTTAATATACCCCAAGACTATGCATCCACCTAACCCTACCAATCAGCCTGCTACCCTAATTCATGACCTTCACTTCTTCCTATCTAAGGTCATGTCCTCAATGAGATCAAGTTCCGCCATATCATGTCTAAGCACCTTTCCCCAGTACTTTTTTGGTCTACCTCTACCCCTCCAAGTAGCTCCCAAAACCAACCTCTCGCACCTCTTAACAGGACCATCGATACTCCTTCTCTGCACATGTCCAAACCAGTGCAGTCTCGCTTCCCTCATCTTCTCGGCCACCGGGGCCACCTCATCTTAAGTAATATAATATTTTAAAAATTAATTAAATTACCCAATAGACGTTAACAAAATTCGAAAAGCATCATACTTTAGCCTATCCCAACTATTCAGAAAAGTCATAACCATTCGGAAAAGTAGCAACCCTTTGCAAAAGTCGCAACCCTTCGGAAAAGTCATAACCTTTCAAGAAAGTCACAAGTTCCCAAAAAAGTCACAATTCTTTGAAAAAATCATAACCTTTCGGAAAAGTCATTCCATCAATCTCGGATGGAGCCAAAGATTCACTATTTTTGGCTTTGGGGTATGATGGAATAAAGCAAAATGGCTCTTTAAACTATTTGCGCTTCTTTCAATTGTGAAGTAGCATTTAGTCAATGCAACTTTCGATGCTCATCATGGGTCATACGAAAACAGTCGTGCTATGTTTTTAAATATAGAGGTCGAGCTGCATACACCCAACCCCCCCTTACCCTGCAATGGGCGGGAGCCTTTGAGGCATTGGGGTAATGTTGTTGTTGTTGTTGTTGTATAAAATATAAAAAGTATATAAAATTGATTTTTAAGTTGGGGGTATTATAGTACTTTAATATTCACGTTACGGACTTCAAGCACTATTGACAAGTCAATTATTATAAGAAACAATGTTATAATTCAAATATATTATTAAAGATAATCAGGACTTTAGCAATATTACATTAAAGTTCTTGAGATTAATAGGCAAGTGCCGTACGCCCCAAATTCAAAGGGCCCTATTCTTTTTAGGTAATAATAGGCTATCGATTCTTTTAGAAAGAAATATTGAACACAGTTTTTAAATTTTTGTATATTGAGTGCCATTTGTAGAAAAAGAAAGTTTTCATATAACAAGAAAAAATTATGAGAAGTTGGACACATCTAGAATAGATGTCTCAAGAAGTCACGACCCAATCCTAGAGCCTAGTTGTGACACGGCACATGGGGAACCCGAAGGGACCCTATGCAATCTTCTTAGCATGTTATTACACACCCTTGGCCATGCAGAAGCAATAAAACATAACAAGAAGTAGAAAGTCGGGATAAACGGGATAGTTGGACAACTTCATAATATCAACATCAAGAGTCAAAAGGAGTCAAAACTCATGACATAGATACATAACATGTCCAACAACACCTCTACTATATAAGGCAAGAGCGGGGCCAAGACAAAGCAATCGGGCTCACCCTCATAGTCAATACATAAGTCAAGAGAGAAAGTCTTAATACATAGCAAGAAATCATAAATAACGTACCGGGAATGGAGGACTCACCGACAAGCTTGAGTGAAGTAGTACTAGCCACGTGGAGGAGAATGCTCAAGTGGGACTCCGGTTCCTATATTGTGACATCATGTAGGCATATAATATGCATTAGTTCATTTTAATATACTAAGTATGGAGGATGCAATGCAACAATAGATAGGCATCATAATCGAAATGCTTAATTAGACAATAGATGAGCATATGGCAATATGACATGAATGGAAGATGCTAGAATTAAATCATACTTTCATAGAACATAACATATATGGAGGGAGTGAGCATTTCTTAGTGCAATCCAAGGCCTATAACCTGCTTGGAGAGGCGCATCAGGTGCAAACCCCTTCTTGAGGTTGTTGAGGTACAAACCCCCTAACGGGTTAATGGGAACAAAACCCCAACATGGTTGATAAATTACAAACCCCCAAATAAGGTTAATGGGTACAAACCCCCAATATGGTTGATGGATAGTCGCACCCTACCACCCATGGTGACCGGAGTACAAACCCCCCGATAGGTTATCAAGGTATGAACCCCTTGAAATGGTTACCCGACACGTAACCCCCGAGTAGGGCATGGTCACAATCCAACATTCCTCTCCTCATCATATAACCATCATATTCATGCATTTAATCATCATTTCACCATCATTCTATCATCATTTTATCATCATGTAGTCATTCAACTCATAAGATAAGCATTGGGCCCTCAACTCCTCAATAAGCTATAACCGGACATTTTATCAAACATTTAGAGGGTGTGCACTGGTAGTGTAAAACTATGCAATTCAAGAATGAAATCATACTAGAAAATTTAATGTAAAACCTTATATTGGTACTTGGTAACACCCTCAAGCAATATATATCACAACCCCTCATCATATCTTAAAATAGATCTTAGATTCATCGCCCAAAACATGGTAAAACAGTCACAATTTCATAAATTCCAAACATGGTGTGCAGTGATTTTCATAACATGTAATATCCATGAGTAATCAACTTTAAATCATGAAATCTTGAGAAAAAGAAAGCTTGGGCATCATGGGTGAAAGAGACCCATGAAAGAAACTCACATACCTTATCTTGGAGATGAACTTGATGAAGATTGGAGATGGGGACTTGAAGCTTGACTGCAATCCTTAAGATCCAAAAAGTATTTTGAGTCTTGAGTTTAGGAGTAAAATATTTGGCTAAGTGTTTGAATGAGTATTGGGGAATGTTTAGAAAGATATGAGAGTGAAAAATGACTAAGTATAGGTATTTTCACATTTGGGAATACTTAGGCCCATGTTTTAGACTGAAGTCAAAACTGGACCCATAATATCATAGGTGTGCGCCCTTGGCGCGTCGCGCCAGGGGGGCGCAATGCTCTTTGGAATTTGCATTTTGGAAATTTGAAATTTTGATACAGTTGCTCTTAAATCGAGGTTAGACCCATCTCCTGCTCAATTTGACCCCTTGAACAAGAATATGAAGTCAGAATTTTGATATCATGCACGAATATTTAGATATATGGAAAATATGATTTCGGGCACTTCCGAGGTGCATTTTCGGGCACTTTTTGGGGTCGTTTCAATGTCTACTCTTTGCGAACATTAATCCCCGAATGTAAAATAAATATATATGAAAGACACAAACATGACCATTTCTGCCCACATAGAGATGCAACAATGCACTTAAACATCATTTCAAAAATCTCATCATAAGTGTAAAATCATCATGAACTCGTCAACTTTAACATGAACATATGCAATGACAGAAGGGTTGAACTTAAGACTTGAGATCATATAAACGACTTAGATCAATACCTTAGGCTTGAGTGAAGTGGAAAGATAAGGATATCGCCTTTGCATGTCCGCTTTGGCCTCCCAAGTAGCACTCTCAACTTGTTGATTCCTCCAAAGGACTTTAACGGAAGCCACCTCTTTGTTCCTCAATCTCTTCACTTGTCTATCCAAAATCTAAACCAGAACCTCTTCATATGTCAAATTATCCTCAACAACACCCACAACATCAAGAGGCACAATGGCATACCCACATATTTCCTCAACATGGACACATGGAATACCAGATGAACCAAATCTATTTCTCTAGGCAATTCCAACTCATAAGCTACCTTGCCAACCCTTCTCATCACCCTATAAGGACCCACATATCTTGGGCTCAACTTGCCTTTCTTACCAAAATAGACCACACCCTTCATGGGTGACATCTTCAAATAAACCCAATCACCAACTTGGAATTCAAGATCCCTTCTCCTCACATCGGCATAGGACTTTTGGCGAATTTGGGCCATCTTCAAATTTTCTCTAATCATCTTAATCTTCCCAAGAGCCTCAATAACCAGATATGGTCCCAACAAAGCTATCTCACCAACCTCAAACCAACCAATCGGTGATCTACAACGTCCTCTATAGAGACCCTCAAAAGGAGTCATACCGATACTAGAATGATAGCAATTGTTGTAGGCAAATTCAGTCAACGGAAGATGATCATCCCAGCTACCTTTAATCTCTAACACACATGCTCTAAGCATATCCTCAAAGTTTTGGATGGTTCTCTCGACTTGGCCATCCGTTTGAGGGTGGAAGGTCGTAGAAAGCTTAACTCTAGTACCAAGACCCCTTTGGAAAGACCTCCAAAAGTGTGAAGTAAATTGAGCACCATGATCTGATATCATGGACAAAGGAACCCCATGCAACCTTACCAAGTCATGAATGTACAACCTTGCATAATCTTCAGCCCTATATGTGGTTTTAACCAGTAGGAAAGGAGCTAATTTTGTCATCCTATCAACCACAACCCAAATGGAATCAAAACCATTTCTAGTCTTTGGCAACCCAACCATAAAATTCATATTTATCTCTTCCCACCCCACCAATACACATCCCTCAAATCTCTATACATTTTGGTAGAACCGGGGTGGATAGAATAAGAAGAATTATACGCCTCATCAAGGATTTTCTCCCTCAAACCATAAACACAAGGCATAAGGGCACCATCTCCACCTTGGGAGAAAACCTCTACTTTGCCCTTTTTCACCAACGCCTTCAATTCAAGCAAGGAGGAGTCGAAATTCTTGTTTTGCTACCACCTTATCAGCCAAGGACGACATAAAACAATCAATAACATCAATACCATCATTACCAACCTCTTCCAACCTAACCCCTAATCTAGCCAATCGATGCACCTCCCTAGCCATCACCTTATCACCACTATCAACTTAGCTAGACTACCTATAGACAACCTACTCAAGGCATCTGCCACCACATTTGACTTACCGAGATGGTAATGCACACTCATATCATAGTTCTTAAGAAGTTCTAGTCACCTTATTTGTCTCAAGTTGAGATCTTTTTGAGTGAAGACATATTGGAGGATCTTATGATCAGTGAACACATAAATATGTACCCCATACAAATAATGTCGCCAAATTTTTAAAGAAAGTACTACGGCGGCCAATTCAAGATCATAAGTATGGTAGTTCTTTTCATACACTTTGAGTTGCCTAAAAGCATAGGCTATCACCTTACCATTTTGCATTAGAACACAACCCAAACCAACTCTAGAAAAATAAGAATACACCACAAATCTGTCACGCCCATCCGGTAGTGACAATATAGGAGTGGTGACAAGCTTGTCTCCAAAGTTTGGAAGCTCCTCTCACATTCATCGGTCCACACAAACTTAATTTTCTTTTGAGTCAATTTTTGTCATAGGGGAAGCAATAGAAGAGAGCCCATTCACAAACCTCCGATAGTAGCCCACTAAGCCCAAGAAACTCCTAATATCCGACAGGTTCAATGGTCTAGGACAATATCTAATCACATTGATCTTTTTACGATCCACTGTTATACCATCCCTCGACACCAGATGCCCTTGGAAAGCAATCTCCTTCAACCAAAATTCACACTTTTCATATTTAGTATACAATTTCGCCTCTATCAACCTTTGCAACATAACCCTCAAGTGAGCCCTATGCTTCTCCTCACCATAGAAATAGATTAAAATATCATCAATAAAGACCACAATAAAGGAATCAAGGTAGGGTTTAAAGTCCCTATTCATAAGGTCGATGAAGATGGCCGGTGCATTGGTCAACCCAAAAGACATCACAACAAACTCATAATGCCCATATCTAGTTCAGACGATCATCTTAGGAATATCACACTCCCTCACCTTTACTTGATAATACCCGGGCCGAAGATCAATCTTAGAGAAATGGGTAGCTCCTTGCAATTCGTCAAATAAATCATCAATTCTTAGAAGAGGATATCTATTGTTGATGGTGACCCTATTGAGTTGCAGATAGTCAATACACATCCTAAGGGACCCATCCTTCTTTTTCACAAACAACACTGGTGCACCCCAAGGTGATTGGCTAGGCCTAATAAAACCCTTCTCCAATAAGTCCCTCAATTGCTCCTTCAATTCCTTCAACTCCGCCGGGGCCATAAGGTAAGGGGGAATAGAAATGGGTTGAGTATCGGGGAGGAGATCTATGCCAAAGTCTATTTCCCTTTCAGGAGGAACACCGGAAAGGTTATTTGCGAAGATATCAAGAAACACATTTGCAACTGAAACTGACTCTATGCGAAGGACTTTAGAATTGACATCCCTAACCCTCACAAGATGGAAAAGACACCCCTTAGAGATCAACTTGCTTGCTTTAATGCAAGAGATGAATCTACCCTTGACCACCGCATCTTGACTCTCTCACTCAAGGACAGGTTCATTTGAAAATTGGAATTTGACCCCTTAGACACCCCTTAGAGATCAACTTGCTGGCTTTAATGTAAGAGATGAATCTACCCTTGACCACCGCATCTTGACTCTCCCACTCAAGGACAGGTTCATTTGAAAATTAGAATTTGACCCTACGGGTTCTACAATCAATAGAAGCATAGTAGGCATGAAACCAATCCATCCCAAGAATAATATCAAAATCAACCATGTCTAAATCAACAAGATCACAAGGAAATATTTTATGCAAAATGTAAATAGGACAACTTCTATAAACTTTTCTAGAAACAATAAATGCACCAATAGGAGTAGACACTTCATATAACTCATGCAACAGCTTGAGGTCAACATAGAACTTTTGGCAACAAAGGGGGTAACAAAAGAAAGAGTGGCTCCTGGATCAATCAATGCATACACATCAAAATAAAAAATTTCAACATACCGGTAACAACATCAGGGACCTCATCAACCCCTTGCCTCCCATGCAAAGCATAAAACCAATTGTGCCTTGGGGCACCATCTTGTCGGTCTCCTCTTCCAAAAGGAACCTCATTAGCACCTTGTGGACGAACCTCCTTTCCCTTGTTGCGATTTCGAGGGAAATCCACCTTTTTGTGACCCACTTTCCCACAAGCAAAGCATTCATTAGTATCTCTCAAGCATGGGCCTTTATGACCCCTTCCACACCTAGCACACTCCTCATTAGAAATCATAACACCAACACCTTGGGCCCTTGGAAAGTCATTGACAACCCACCTTTGAAATGTATGAGAAGACCCTTGGCCTTTGTGGAACCGGCCATCCTTTCGGAACTTACCCTCAAATCGGACCATCTTGGCCTTATGACTCTTTCTCTTCCTAAATTTCTCCTCTTCCAGTTGTTCAACAAGGTTATCAAACAGGACAAGTCTATATCACAAATAAAAATATTGGACCGGCATCTTCACTCATTAAGTCGGACACCCCTATTATGAACTTGTCCATTCTCCACCTTCGGCAACCAAGTAAGGAGCAAACTTTGAAAGTTGGTTGAACTTGAGGGCATACTCCCTCACACTTATTGACCCTTGTCTCAAATTAATAAATTCCACCAATTTAGCTTCCTTAAGCTCAAGAGGGAAGAACCGATTAAGGAAAGCCACTTTGAACTCTTCTCAAAGCACCACACAGTTGACTCTTTTCTCTTCTTTCCATTGGTTGTACCATATTTGTGTTACCCCTTTAAGTTGGTAGGCCGTCAACTCCGCTTTTTCTTTGGGTATCACACCCATGATAGCCAATATCTTGTAGACCTCATCAATGAACTCTTGAGGGTCCTCATCTACCTTTGACCCATAGAATTCCAGGGTATTCATTCTCATGAAGTCTCTCACCCGAGAAGCCAGTGTAGGAGCATGGGGGGCTTGGGCCCCTCAAGTGGCTTGATTAGCCACCACTTATGCAACCAAGGTGAGAGCATCCCTAAGCTCTCCATTGGCCTATTGCTCCTCAGGTGTCTAGACTCGTCTCTCTCTCGTGTTAGGCATGATATAGCATAGCAAAGAACAAGTGTTAGGGAAGGAAAGCTTAAATCAACTATATATAGCATGACTTAGAACATGAAGAAGGGAAACAATTCTTAAAACATCTCTTAGCCTCCTACTCATAGTTGTGGTGCACAACACAACCATGAATAAGACTTAATTTGATAGGGTATTTTGGACTCCAAGGATCTAACAACTTTGTGCTCTAATACCAAGTTTGTCACGATCTAAGCCTAGGGCCTAGTCATGACACGGCGTATGGGGAACCCAAAGGGACCCTATACAAGCCTCTTAGCATGTCATTCCATACCCTTGGTCGCGCGGAAACAATAAAACATAACAAGAAGTAGAAAATCAGGATAAACGGGACTGTGGGACAACTTCATAACACAAACATCAAGAGTCAAAAGGAGTCAAAGCTCATAATGTAGATACATAACATGTCCAACAATACCTCTAATATATAAGATAAGAGCGGGGGCCAAGAGAAAGCAACCGGGATCACCCTTATTGTCAATATATAAGTAAAGAGAGAAACTCTTAATACATAGCAAGAGATCATAAGTAACATCCTTGGAATGGAAGACTCACCAACAAGCTTGAGCGAAGTAGTACTAGCCACGTGGAGGAGGATGCTCTAGTCGGACTCCGATTCCTACATGATGACATCATGTAGGCATAGAATATGTATTAATACATTTGAATCTACTCAGTATGTAGGATTCAATGCAACAATAGGTAGGCATCATAATCGAAATGCTTAATTACATAAACATGAGCATATGGCAATATGACATGAATGGAAGATCCTAGAATTAAATCATACTTTCATAGAACATAACATATGTGGAGGGAGTGACCATTTCTTAGTGCAATCCAAGGCCTATCACCCGTTTGGAGAGGCGCATGAGGTACAAACCCCTTCATGAGGTTGTTAAGGTACAAAACCCCCAACAGGTTGATGGGTACAAACCCCCAACATGGTTGATGGAGTACAAACCCCCCAACAAGGTTGATGGGTACAAACACCCAACATGGTTGATGGATAGTTGCACCCTACAACCCGTGGTGACAGGAGTACAAACCCCCCGATAGGTTATCAAGGTACAAACCCCTTGACAAGGTTACCCGATGCACAACCCTCGAGTAGGGCATGGTCACAATCCAACACTATGGAGACAATATATATATATATATATATATATATATATACACACACACACACATACATAAATACATACATTCCTCTCATGGTCACATAGTCAATTTAGCCATACATTCTTCTCATCATCATATAACCATCATATTCACACATTCCTTTAATCATCTTATAGTCATCATGTACATACATAAATTTCATCATCATTTCACCCTCATTCTATTATCATTTCATCATCATATAGTCATTCAACTCATAAGATAAGCGTTGGGCTCTCAACTCCTCAATCAACCATAACCGGACATTTTATCAAACACTTAAAGGGTGTGCAGTGCTAGTGTAAAACCATGCAATTCAAGAATAAAATCATGCTAGAAAATTCAATATAAAACCTTATATAGGTACTTGGTAACATCCTCAAGCTATATACATCACAACCCCTTATCATATCTTACAATAGATCTTAGATTCATAGCCCAAAACATGGTAAAACAGTTACAATTTCATAAATCCCAACATGGTGTGCAGTGATTTTCATAATATATAAGACCCATGAGTAAATCAACTTTAAATCATGAAATCTTGAGAAAAAGGAAGCTTGGGCATCATGGGTGAAAGGGACCCATGAAATAAACCCACATACCTTCGTTTGGAGATGCCCTTGATGAAGATTGGAGATGGAGACTTGAAGCTTGATTGCAATCCTTAAGATCCGGAAAGGGTTTTAAGTCTTGAGTTTAGGAGCAAAATATTTAGCTAAGTGTTGGAATGAGTATTGGGGAATGTTTAGAATGATATGAGGGTGAAAAAATGACTAAGTATAGGTATTTTCACATTTGGGAACACTTGAGTCTATGTCTTGGATCAAAGTCAAAACTGGACCAAAAATAACACAGGTGTGTGCCCTTAGCGTGTCGTGCCAGTGTTGCGAAAAGCTCTCTGGAATTTTGCATTTTGAAAAATTCAAATTTTGATTTGGTTGCTCTAAAATTTGGGTTAGACCCATTTTCAACTCAATTTGACCCCCTGAACAAGAATATGAAGTCAGATTTTTTATATCAATCACGGACTTTTAGATATATGAAAAGTATGAAGTCGGGCCTTTCTGAGGCATATTTTTGGGCACTTTTTGGGGTCGTTTCACAAGAGAGATTAGGTGGATTGACTATATACAATATAATCAGCTCAAAATGAATTAGTAGAAGAAAAACATTCATTATAAGAAAACTATTAATTTTGCATCTCAAAAACTTTGAACAATACACTTCACAGAAAAATATAAAACTTTTGAAAATAAGTTTATAGCCTCTATTTGAGTTTAGCTTTAGGCCATTAATGTGCTTGAGCCATCTGCTAACACTTACTACCAGGACCAAAAAATAAAAAATATGTTCTTACAAAAGTCAAGTTTCAGAAGGTTGGCATTTCTTACCACTTCTATTTAGAAGAATATTACATAACATATGTATTAGTTCAACCCACAACTTTGCACATCACTCTGCACCAAAGCTGCAACCAATATGATTTTAGGTGATTATGTTAAGACGATTATGCATGACATCCATATATGGATAAGGAGGAAAACACAGGTGGTAAAAGCATGTGCGGGAGGAAGGCAAACAATCATGAGATTCTAAAGTTCTATAGATGTGAAGTTTAGAATCTAAACCACCAAAACCCTCAACAGGAAGAGACATGATTGAAGTCCAAAAGAAGAGAAGCACATTTCTCTGCTCAGCGGACATATGCCCAACTATCTGCAGCAATAGAAAACTTTGAAAATGTTTCCCCGGATAACAACTTTGAAAGAGTTCAGAAATCTACCACTTCCGAAAACAAAGAAAAAAGAGAAGATCAAAGTGACAAAGGTGTAGACTTCTCGATAGTTAATACTTTGGAAATATAAATAGTAGTGGCCAATAAATAAGTACCTCCCAGAACCAGGATATATGAGGATCAGTAATTTTGTAGCCATTGTAATTTGTATGTTCCTTTTCCAGTCTTCTACAGAAACAACAGCTTTACTCCCATGAAGCATCCTGTTAAAGTCTTCATGATCTAGGATCTGGAAAAAGGATTCTCAGAGCTCTCTGTCAAAAATTATGTCAACAAAACCTTGAGCAAAATGGGCTACTTGATGAGTGATTGATGTGACAAAATGGTGTTTAACAAGAAGATCAACATACTTATCCCCATTCTCACTTTTTACTATGGTATCTTTCCCATTAGGGCAAAGCTCCACCACTTTCCTGGATCCCAATTCTTCATCTTCACAAGCAAATGCTAGGCCTAGGATATCTTCATCCACCATCTTCGTATCCATCTCTAGTATCTTCTTGCAACCATCGTACAAGTACAGATTTGCATCCCTAATGTCTTCAAACAGAATATTATCTCGAGCTAATTGTAAAAAGAACACCTGATCAAACTCAATGCTTATTTGTACTTTATGCAGCAAGGCCAATTAAATCATCCAGATGGAGAAGATAAAATACTCAAGATGCAATGGGTCCACTTCAGATGCTGCAAGCAAAAAATGCAGATGAGGGTTATTTGCATTGTAGTAGAGAGAATAATATAACTTTTCATGAAACATCAAAAGATAGTATCAAACAGTTTGCAATCATCCTATAAATGCAGCGGTGCTTAAATTTTTATCCTTATCTAGAGAACTCTGATGGAGAATCTTCCCAGTTTTTTCAGGCATTGTAACGAGGAAAAAATGATAATACAACTAGTAATTAATACTCATATGCCATATAATCCAAGTACACCTAATGCATCTTCTTTGAGAAAGATTTCTAGTTAGAACTGCTATGGCCATAAATAAGACTTGAACTCCTTCGATCATTAATGCATGAACTTTATCTGATAGCCAGGTGTGGTTGGCGGAATAGAGAACCAAGAGACATCAATAATAAAATAACTAAGAAAAAAAACTAAGATGAGAACTAAAATCGACATACAATTAAATTAAAAAATCTCAGCATGTTAGAATGGTTAAATCTCTTCAAAAAGGTTGGCATTAGCATGTATTTGTGCATTCACCAACTTTCCCTCCCTTTTGAATAGAAACAATGAGTTAAAAAATTATCTTCCTCAATATTAGTTGTTAAAATTTACAACGTACTTTAGGGATCTGTCCAGGAACAATAAATGCGGAAATCTATTCCCAACTTCCAACAAATCCATAAAATAAGATATTATTGTAAATAAAACAAATCCAGAAAATATATCAAGGAAAAGCCTTACAAGTCCTACAAAAAGAGATATTGCTTAAAACTTTGTACTCAGAAGGACGGAAATTTTCGGAAAAAGAAAATGTTCTACACAACACAACATTAAATGGGCAAAGAAAAATGTGAGGGCTAAAATTAGCAACGACTTCGAAATCACACTTACAAAGGATCTAAAACTTGGAAAGATTTCTGAACTAAGTATAACAATAAAATAATTAGCGACAAGATGAAGAATTTCTGTTATTGCTCCCAAGAGCATATATAATGAATCGGTATTTGCATTTACATAACCTCCAGTATTCACAATTAGCTATTAACAACTCAACCCCCAAACAAAATTATCTAGTCAGAATCATACTAAAAGTACGAACACTCTTAGCGAAATGTGTTTCCCTTTTTTACCCTTTAAAGATAGATTTTATATTGGACATAACTGTATTTTGATTATTTTTCTAATATTTAAGACTCTGAAATCAATTAAAGTTTAATTGTTAAACTTTTACTTAGATGAATATGTAGAAACCACTAAAATTTAGGAATTTAATCATTTATTTATATAAATATTACTTTTATAAATTCTTTCTTAATTGAACAGCATAGAAAAATCATACTATTTATAACTTTAAATCAACTAATTAACTAGGATCCTTCAACAACAAATTCTGCTTCTTGAGAAACTTTGTTTTCTTCTAAAATACTTCGACCTCTATGACTAATATTTAGGAACACAATTTGCTTCCTTCTTGAAGAATGAATACGAGTCCTCTTTAAGTTTTTTTTTTTTTTAAAAAAAAAAATAGGAATCCTAATCTTAAGAAGAAGCAGTTCCAAGAGAAATTATAATGGATGTTGCACCATGTCGCCACAGATTTGCTCATATTCCTATGATCGTATCAACGAGGGATGGATCCACAATCTATCAAATGGTGATTGGAAATTTTTTTTATATATATAATAGGTTAAAGCAGACTAGGTATAGAAATAATACCAATGACTCCACTTAACAGATTGAGCTTCCTAGCTTGCTGGCCAAGCACGTTTGATGTTTACTATTTGTCAGGAGTTTGAATCTGCACTACGCCATATTTTTTGCATATTCTATCCCCTAATCAAGTGAACTATTTGTCTGGAGTTTGGATCTGCACTACGCCAGATTTTTGCATTTTTTAGCCTCTAATCAAGTGACTTTCCTTTTATCTGCTCGAAATCTGGTTTTGAGTAAGGCTCGATCCGGGAACCCCTTACTTGAAAAAGAAATATATATATATATATATATATATATATATATATATATATATATATATATATATATATATA
>JAABOM020000110.1:242467-283043 GCA_011800125.2 Solanum clarkiae | reverse complement strand
AAGTATATTTTTTTAAAGAAAAGGGGCTCCTCAAAAATATAGGGCACCAAGCGATGGTTTTAGTGGTCTAGTGCTTAAGACGGCCCTGCCAACAGAGACCAAGTTCAATTCCTTGTTTATGTTCTTCATGCTTATGCTAGTTCTTGTGCTTTTAGCTCGTACTTGTACATTCTTATTCTTGATTGGTAGACCCTTAATGTAAGTACAATTCACCTTATACTATTATATTTTCCATAAATAGCTCAAAGAAATCTTGGTTTACTCTATTCATACGTGCATCCTATCTTGTTCATCACTTGAGGATGAATGATTCCTAAGGAGTAGATATCGTAATGCCTAATAACTTCTATGCAAAGATTTGAACCATCCTCTATATACTTATAGGCCCAAATTCGATGATTTTGAAAATGTAAAGGTATTACTAAGTTTAGTAAGTGTATTGGATATGATTTAGGGTCGTAAGATACCTCAAACACCAATCTAAATTCAACGCATTTCTATTGGCTAAAGTTTCTCATGAGTTTATATAAGGATCAACATCAAGTGATTATGTCTTTCAAAATATAAAGAATCAGATGGCCTATGACCTATACAATTAAAGGTATGTGTGTCTTCTTTCCAACTCTATCAAGTTTATATCAATTTGAGCTCAAAATGAAAAGTATGATCGATTTATTAGAGATACTCCAACCTGACCGCTAGGTTCGTGACCAGGTGATACAGAGAGGAAATGGACCTTATTGCCTGTACCTTTTCTTCTAAATTTTTTATCGTATTTGTGTCCTAAAATCTTTGCAGAGTTACTTAAATAGCCCTGAACGTGTAGAAAATCAAATTTTCATACTTAAAACCCTCTCACTTACTCCTAAAATTCTATGCTCAAGAACTTCAAGAAACGCCAATGTTAGGATTTATCTTCCCATTCTCCATCAAGCTTCTCATTAAGGTATATAAGGCTTCAATGAGAGTATCTTATCACTCTCATGCCTAAAGTAATTTGATTTTTCAAGAATTCTTCAAAATTCTTAGAAGTAAATCTAATCTTATTAAATTATTATCTCTCTTCATTAATTCATATTTTCATGATTTTATTTTGGTCTTAGAACTATTTTACACTTCTGGAAACAGTCGCTTTATGTTTTTAAACATAGGGGTTAGGCTGCGTACATCCGATCTCCCCACCTCGCAATGAGCGGGAGCCTTTTGAGGCACTGGGGTATGTTGTTGTTGTTGTTAGAACTATTTTACACTGATTTAACATGATTTCTATGTTACTTGAATATTTACGTCTTTAAACATGAAATTAGAATGGCATGAATTTCAATCTCAAATGAATTATATTGTGGCATGATCCTTTAGCTTAGTCTCATATATAATTCAATAGATATATGTTTTCCATATCTATGAACATTATATGTATGTATGTGCAATGACCTTGCCGGTCATTTTTGACTTTATCGGTGGAAATTTCTATTTTTCCCTTTCATAAGTTGCTTTGGACCTAATTTGAACTATCTGTGTCGTTAGAACTGGGATCTAGTGTTTTAAAAGTGAAAAATATGAGTTTTGGAATTTTTAGAAGTTTAAGTTGTTGAAAAGTGAGTTTTTATGCGGATCAGAAATTCGTCGATTCCGTTAGCTTTGGAATGTCTAATTTGGTCTAGGAGAAGTTACATAGCTGAATTTGGAGTTAAAATGAAGATTTTAAACCCAAAGTTGCATTTTAAGTTGATTTTGGAGCCTAAGTTTGAGTTTGTTCAACATTCAGAGTTCGGAAGTGTGACACCTCATAACTCTATCCTCATAAGTACCTACGTTTTAAGCCTCATCCTTATGTGTGGAAAATGTATTAGGGTCACAAGAGACCTCTAGTACTTGGTCGAGTTCAAAACTTTCCTATAAGATGAGTTTCTAGCCTTAGATTATGCAAGGTTCAACATTAAATGATCATAATTCTTAGCACACAAAGATTTAGATGCCACTACATATCAAATGAAAACTCTTTGAATTTTGCTTTCCAATGCAACTGGTTTCACCTCATTTGGAGTTCGGAGTCAAAAGTTATGATCGTTTTACTGAAGACTGTCAGTGTAGAGGTGCAATACGAAACCCTTTGATGGGTTGTAAAATGAAGTACAACTCCTACTGCTAATGTCACGCCCCGAGAGGGTACCTTAGCATGGCCGACACTCAGAGACTATTGCTAGCCCCTGAGTAAAACCCTTGGCCTCAGCGTCACATCACACTCAACAACAGAAGAATAGTACTCAATAAGAAGGAACCTCATATGAAGATAAGAATGCATATCTCTAATATATCATAGTTTTCAAAGTAGAAAATCAGTTTAGATACATCAACTCAATACTCTATACTAATAGTTTAGGAAGCCTCTACTCAACAAGTCTGAATGGTGTTATGACAGGCCATGAACACCCCAATTCAAGAAATACAATACTAAACACTAATAAGAAGATAGAAAGGCTCCTCCAGAAGGCTAGGAGGGCTCACCAACTCGAGAATGTACTGATTCCAGGCCTTAACAATGCATATGCTGAAGTCCTCTATCTGCTATACCTGCATCATAAAATGATTCAGGCCCAAAATGAGCATTAGTACATGGAATATACTTGTATGTAAAATAGCTCAAGAAAAATAAAGCTCAACTCACTCACCTCAACTCAACAACTCATACTCAAAACAGTTTATGCAAGTTTTATAGTAAATTCATGCTTTTAAAAATAGGCTTAGTAAAATAGACTTAGTTTCAAATCTCATGTTTAACTCAATGTTGCTTGGGAGTCTCTCTAGCCGACATACCTCATCCCACCACCTTTAAATTAGGTGATGCACAACGAATCGGCATTGTTGCTACGCTCGCCCTTAACATGCCACAGAAAAGGGCAATCAACCTTAACCTCGCTCCCTCGGATCCTGAGATAGAGTCCATTTGCGGGGCAAGAGTTGCCAGTATTACGCTAAAATAACTATCCTACGTTGGCAAACGTAGTTCTAGGGTGCTCTTCAATCATCTAACTCAGTGCTTAATACTCCTCCCAAAACTAAAACATGCTCGACTCCTCAATCAACTCATCAATTAGCTCAAAACTCAATCCCATAGCGTTATCTTATCTCAAGTTATCTTAATTACCCAATAATTAAATCAATGCAATGCAACAAATCAACTCGATTAAGATTTAAACGGTTATTTAGACTCATTCAAATGGACACCTCGTATAGTGCATACTAGATAGTCATGTGTAATATTATATGTGACTCAAATGCAACATGTTTCTTATACTTAATCATACTCAAATTTACTCAACTCAACATGCTCAATTTACTCAACTCAACATGCTCAATTTATGCATGAGATTTCCATGAAGATATGGAATTTAGGGCTTATGCTATCAAGGATGAAAACCCATGTACGAATCTCATATTAGAATACCCATGCAATGCAAGAGATTACCTCATATAATATATCAAGACCTCAAGATAGATATAAGGATTTGAATATTAAATAGTAAAGTTTCTCAAAATCTCAACTCTTTCTGCCAAAATATTGACTTAAGAAGATGAAGAGGTGTGTGAAGGAATGATTTCACACTTTTGGTAAGCCTTACATATCTGGTAATTGAAGAAAACCAAACCTCGATCAATCCTTGCTCAAGAATGGTAAACCCTAGCTTCTTCCTCTTCTCCTCTTTGCTCTCAAGAACCTTCAAGGTGGGAAAAGGGAGAAATAATGGCCTACGGTTTGCTTTTAAGGCTTTATATAAGATAAAATCCATATAGGATTTAATGGAAAAGGGGATAGAATGGACAAAAATGCCCCTCATTAACTGAGCCGGAAGGGTCTACGAACCCCGATTACGACTCATAGTCCTCACTATAAGTCGTAACTGCTCCTCATAGAATGGAATTCTCAAGATCCTGAATCATTGGAAGTCTTTACAAAACCCCTTGTTACGAGTCGTAGTCCGTATTATGAGTTGTAACTGACCTCTCATGACTGGAGGGACCTTGCAACATGGAAAATTGGAACTAGCCACGAAACCCTCCTCTACGAGTCATAGTGGGGTCTATGAATCGTATACTTGTCTCATAGCTGAAGGGACCTGAAACTTTGAGTCACTAAAATTCCCTACGGGACTCCTCTTTACGACTCATAATCCTCTATACGACTCATAATGCCTCTCATAAGTCTGATTATGCAGTTTTTGTCAGCTTTTCTTAGCATAATCAAAATATCATCTGCATATACTCATTCAAATCAGATAGAAGGAAATAGAAGGGGTGTTACAACTAACTTGTGGAAAAAGTCCTAAAACTTCAATTTTCAGCCCCAGACTTTATGGACCCATTTACATTTCGTAGAACCCTCTACGGGCCATATAATGTGGCTCGTAGAGAATTTCAGAGACCTAAAATTTGCTCAAAATTATGAAAGGTTCCCTATGGTCCGTAGAAGCTTCTACCAGTCGTGGAGGGTCTCGTAGGCGACACGACCAATGATTTTAAAAAGGGTATTTTCATCTTTGCTCACCATTTTAAGCGTAAACTTTTCGGTTTTCACTTAGTTAAACCCCCAAAAACGTGAGTATTCATATCATTAACTTCAAAATAGTTTAGGAACTCAGAACGTAGTTTCAAAGTGGTAAAAGTTAGGGTTTTCAAGAATCTTCTTCAATTCTTCGAAGAAACTAATTCCCCGGGTATGTAAGGCCCTCCAAAAGTTGTCCTACTATTATTTTAGTGTTTGCGACCACCCAATTCTATCCAAGAACATATTTATAAGTTGAGACCAAGGATTCCTCTATTACTAGATAATTTCATCAAAATACGTCTTGTTCATGCATTTTTCTTGATAAAGATCATAAGCTTTACTGATTTAATTACTAAATTATGCTATTAAGACAGGATTTACAGTTATTGTTGATTTTATAAGAACCGTGTATCTATTTCATAAAAAGCTATAAGGTTCACAGTTTGAATTAAGTTTAAGAAGTACTTAAAGGTTTGTGTTTGCAAGATAGCTGATTAATAAAATTGTGTTTTTTAGACACTTGTAATGATACTATTTTCAGTCAAAAAAAAGAGACAAGTTGAGAAAAGTTTAAGAAAACCTAAATTGGACCAAGTCCCAAAAGATCAATAAGACATTTTGAGAACTCTCACTCTTTAACTTATAAGCGTTATAACAGTTATTTTGGGAGTAGTATGGAGCAGCGATATGAATGAGAGTAATAATAAATTGAACTCATAAACTACATAATCGGTGTAGGATAGGATTGTACCAAGAGTATAACTCTTCACTTGCCACTGAGATGGCCTAGTTTTGGGTGGATCCACTCCCCTAGTTTTCGTCCCTTACCCTAGCAAAGTACGAGATGGTGGTCAAATTGTTGTATCATCACGAAGCTCATAGTGGTAGTTGTTAGTTAGAGAAACTCCCCAAGTTAAAGCAAACTAGTTTCTACATACAGACTTTCAGCATATGTTTTATTTTCAGCATATACTATTTTTATTACTTATGTTATCTTATTTTGAGACATGTTTTAGTTACTTTGAGCATAGTTCCTTATCCTTAGTTTCCGTTTTCACCATTTAACATACCATACATTCCACGTACTGATGTCCTTTGGACCTGCATCATTTTATGATGCAGATGCAAGTGACAAAGTTCCTCAACAGACGCTCTGTTGAGGATCAACTATTCATCCAGCCATTGGTGAGGCCTCTTACCAATCATAGGCTTTCAAGTCTTTGTATATACTTTCTTTTTTTTATATTTAATTTCATTAGTTGTTCAGATTATTCTAGTTAGAGGCTCCATAGAGTGTATGATAAGAGTTTCAGACGTTCTTTTCAGTTATTTTTGAGACATTTTTACTATTCAGTTTATTCAGATATTTCAGTATTCTTAGCTTATTATATTAAGCCTCTCCTATATTATTTAAGTCTTTCGCTGAGTATAGTAGCCAGGTCAAGTGGTTCCTCAGGGCTAAAAATGGTTTTAGGTGCCGGCCACGCCTAGGTTATGAACTCGAGGCCTGACAAACTTGGTATTAGAACACAGAGTTCAAAAGTCCTAAGGAATCTATGGAACCATGTATAGTAAAGTCTGTATTATTGGTGTGAAGCACACAACATCCATAATAAGGAGGCTACAGGGCATTAGGAAGTGTCACTATCAATTATTATTCCCTCTCGTGCTTCAGAGTTTACCTTTGTTAAGACCTTTCTAGTTTGTGTGTTCACACCTTATTTTTCTGATCATGCCTCCACGTAGAGTCACTGGACTAGCTAGGGGTAGAGGGCACTCAGCTAGGCAAAATTCAAAGCAGCATGAGCCACCAATTCCTGAGGGACCTAAAGGTCCAGTTGTGCCTACCGAGCAACCACTACAAGTGCACATCTCTAATGCTGAGTCCACAAGCCATCTAGACTTTGGCATAAACAGTTACTACATAGGGAGGTCGATAGGGAGATAGCACGAATGATGGCTCAAATACCACCAGGGTTCGTTAATTTCGGAGGATGAACCCACCCGAGTTCACAGGGTCTAATATGAAGGAGGATCCTGAGAACTTCATTGAGGAGCTAGCAGAAAGTATTTTAGGTCATGCACACAGGAGATGCTGAGCGGGTTGAGTTGGGTACCTACCAGCTCAAGAGAGCGGCTAGACTCTGGTTTGATCAATGGAAAAGAGGTCGAGCAGAAGGGGCACCAGCTTTGAGTTGGGCAGTGTTCAAGAAGGCCTTTCTAGGACATCAATCGTCCCGTTATGCTCTGACTATGGTGGCAGACATGCATACTAGGATGGATCTATTTGTGTCAGAGTTCTCTCGAATGACTATGAGAGAGGGAAGAAATGTTATGCTGACTGGGGATATAGGCATAGCTCGCTTGATGACTTATGTGCAACAGTAGAGGAGAAGAAGATACGAGATAGGGAGGAGTTCTGAATTAAAAGGACTAAGACATCAAGCTAAGAGACAAGTAAGAGGGGAGCTGGAAATGCCAATCATTCATCCTTACAGCCTAGGATATCTGGATCAGCACCTATATTTACTAGTGCACCTGCACCAAGGATCAGGAATGAGTAGGGATAACAGAACCACAGATTTTAGGGAAGCCAATCACAGGGGAGTATAGCTCAAGTATCGACTCGTTATCCAGATTGTGGTAAGTGTGGCAGGTCTCATCCAAGAGAGTGACTTGTGGGCACAAACAGTTTTTCAGATGTGGTCAAATGGGGTACTTTTTAAAGTATTGTCCTATGGGGAGATAGAACAATAGGACTAACAAATCTCAATTAGTTTCTTCAGCACCACAGGGTAGGCCAGTTCAGAGGGGTGCTACAGGGACAGGTGGAGGCACAAACCATCTGTATGTCATGGCCACCATACAAGAGCAGGAGAACTCACTAGATATGGTTACTGGCATGCTCAAAGATTTTACTTATGATGCCTATGCATTATTAGACTCAGGTGGCACATTGTCATTTGTGACCCTCTTTGTAGGCACGAAGTTTGGGATCAGTCCAGAATGTCTTATTAAGCCTTTTAGTGTTTCCACTCCTACTGTAGAGTCTATTCTAGCCCTGGGCTCCGGGAGGGGGAGATGTAAGAAAAATTACCAACTTGACCCCAATGAATCTGTAGGGGTTGTCAAGTGTTAGTTTACCATAACGATATCTTAGTTGACCTGGTTGAGTTAGACATGGTAGATTTTGACGTCATTCTAGGCATGGACTTGCTTCATGCTTGTTATGCCTCATAGACTGCAGAACTAGGGTGGTCAAGTTCACTTTCCTAATGAGTCAGACTTAGAGAGTAGGGGTAGCTAAGTTTTTCCTAAGGGTCAGTTTGTCTCATATATCAAAGTCAGAAAGTTAATTACAAGTCAAAGATTATAATGTCGAGGCACCATCTCTTCAGTCTGTTCCAATCATGAATGAGTTCCCAGAAGTCTTTCCTGATGATTTACCTGGAGTCCCTCCTAATAGAGATATAGACTTTGGGATAGATACCCTCCCAAATACTCAGCCTATATCTATTCCTCCGCATCGTATGGCTCTTTCAGAGTTAAAAAATTTCAAAATACAGCTGAAAGACCTCTTAGATAAGGGTTTCATTAGACCAAGTGTCTCACCTTGTGGTGCTCCAGTTCTTTTCGTGCATAAAAAGGATGGATCTCTTAGAATGTGCATAGATTATCATCAATTAAATAAGGTTACCATAAAGAACAAGTATCCTCTTCCCAGAATTGATGACCTATTTGAACAAATCCATGGTACTACTTATTTCTTCAAAATAGACCTCAGATCTAGGTACCATTAGCTTAAAGTTAGAGAAAGTGGCATCCCTAAGACAACCTTCACAACCCGTTATGGTCATTATGAGTTCTTGGTCATGTCATTAGGATTGACAAATACACCAACGACTTTCATGGATCTTATGAATAGGGTGTTGAGGTTGTACCTAGATGTTCATCATTGTGTTCATAGATGACATCCTGGTCTACTCTTCCAATAAGGAGGAGCATGCCAACCATCTTAGAATCATCTTTCAGACCCTTAAGTACCAACAGTTGTATGACAAATTTTCCAAAATGTGAGTTCTGGTTAGAATCTATGGCATTTTTGGGTCATATTGTTTTGGGTGAAGGCATTCGAGTTGATTCTCTAAAGATTGAGGTAGCAAAGAACTGGCCAAGACCCATAACTCCAAGAGAGGATAAGGAGTTTCTTAGGTTTATTAGGTTATTACAGGAACTTTGTAGAGAGGCTTTCTTCTATCTCAGCTCCTTTGACTAAGCTAACTCAGAAGAAGGTTAAGTTCGTATGGTCTGAAGCTTATGAGAAGAGTTTCCAAGAGTTGATAACTAGGCTAACTACATCTCTGGTCTTATCCTTACCCTAGGGGGGCTGGTGGCTTTGTTGTGTATTTTGAAACTTCTAGAGTTGGGTTAGGATGTGTATTGATGCAAAGAGGCAAGGTGATAACATATCCTCTAGACAGGTTAAGATTCATGAGAAGAACTACCCAACTCATGATCTTGAGCTTGCTATTGTGGTGTTTTCTTTAAAGTTTTGAAGACACTATCTTTATGGTTGGCATGTACATGTATTTATTGACCACAAGAGCTTGCAGTATTTATTTAGCCAAAAGGAGCTGAACTTGAGGTAGAGGAGATGGTTAGATCTATTGAAAGACTATGACATGAACATCCTCTATGACCCAGTTAAAGCTAATGTAATTTTTGATGCTCTTAGCAGGTTGACCATGGGGAGCACTGCATAATTGAGTATGAAAAGAAAGAATTGGCTGAGGAATTACACAGAATTGTACGCTTGGTAGTACAGATTAAAGATTTTGATGAAGGCGCTGCGAATGTCAAAAATAGGGTGGAGTCATTGTTAGTGGTAAAGGTGAAAGAAAAGAAAGACTAGGATCCTGTCCTCCTTAAGTTGAAAGAAGATGTTCAGAATTAAAAAGTATTAGTGTTTGCAAAAAAGGAAGATGGAGTCATGAGATACCAAGGTCGATTGTGTGCACCAAATGTTGATGGCCTTAGAAATAGGATTCCAGAGGAGGCTCATAATGCTAGACACTCTATTCACCTAGGAGCAATAAAAATGTATAAAGATCTATGAGAGGTTTATTGGTGGGCAACATGAAGAAGGGCATTGCAGAACTCGTGTCCAGATGCCCGAATTGCCAACAAATTAAGGCGGAGCACCTGAGGCCTTGTGGTGTGGCCCAAAATATTGAAATTCCAGAGTGGAAGTGGGAGATGATTAACATGAACTTCATAACAGGCTTATCTCGATCTCATAGACAACGTGATTCGATATGGGTCATAGTAGATAGAACGACCAAGTCATCTCACTTTCTACCAGCTCACTTTCTACCTGTCTGACTGATACAGCTGAGGACTATGCCAGAATTTACATTAAGGAGATCGTTATATTTCATGGGGTAACTATATCCATCATTTCAGATAGAGGAGCCCAATTCATAGCACAATTTTGGAAGTCCTTTAAAAAAGGGCTTGGTACGAAGGTGAATCTTAGTACAGCCTTCCATCCATAGACAGACAGGCAAGCAGAGCACACCATACAGACTCTTGAGGATATGTTGAGGGCATATGTTCTAGACTTTAAAGGTAACTGGGTGATCACTTACCCTTGATTGAATTCTCCTATAACAACAGTTTCCAAGCTAGCATACAAATGGCACCATTTGAGGCCCTTTATGGGAGGAGGTGTAAATCGCCTATTGGGTAGTTTGAAGTTGGTGAGGTAGGATTGATAGGACTTGATTTAGTCCATCAGTCTATAGAAAAGGTGAAAGTTATTTAAGAGAGACTAAAGACATCCCAAGACCAACAGAAGTCTTATACCGATGTTAGAAAGAGAGATTTGGAATTTGAGGTAGGTAATTGGGTGTACCTGAAGTTCTCACCACTGAAGGGAGTTATGAGATTCAAGAAAAAGGGGAAGCTCTATCCTTGATATATTAGCTTATACCAGATTATTAGAAGGATTGGTAATGTGGCATATGAATTGAAATTGCCACCAGAGTTAGCTGTTATTCATCCAGTATTCCACATTTCTATGCTTAAGAAGTGTTTGGCGGATCACGCAAAAATGTGCCTTTAGAAAGTATTGGAGTCAAAGACAGATAGACATATGAAGATATCCCAATTTAGATATTAGATCGACAAGTTCATAAATTAAGACTAAGGAGATTGCTTCTGTTAAAGTATTGTGGAGGAACCAGTTCATCGAGGAAGCCACTTGGGAAGCTGAGGCAGATATGAAAGCTTGATATACACACCTATTCGTGCCTTCCGATGATGAGCATGAAGGTAATATTCCTTATTCCTAATGTTGAGTTGAGACACATCCATAAATACGAGTAATAATATATATGGATAGTTCCTATTAATAAACTAGTTCATAAGTAGCAAACATGCATATATTTCCCCAATTTTAGCATCATTCGAGGATGAATGATCCCAAAGGGGTGATATTGTGACACCCCATAATTCTATCCTCATAATTATCTATGTTTTAAGTCTCACCCTTATGTGTGGAAAATGTATTAGGGCCACAAGAGACCTCTAGTAGTTGGTCGAGTTCAAAACTTTCCTATAAGATGAATTTCTAGCCTTAGATTATGCAAAGGTCAACTTTAAATGATCATAAATCTTAGCACAAAAAGAAATATATGTCCCCTGACATATCAAATGAAAACTCTTTGAATTCGATTTCCAATGCAATTGGTTCCACCTCATTTGGAGTTCGGAGTCAAAGGTAATAGTCATTTTACTGAAGACTGCCAGTGCAGAGGTGCAATTCGAAACACTTTTATGTGTCGTAAAATGAAGTACAACTCGTACTATTAACTCGTGGAAAAGGTACTAAACTTAAATTTTCAGCTCCAGACTTTACGGACCCATCTACGCGTCGTAAAACCCTCTACGGGTCGTAGAATGGAGCTCGTAGAGAATTCAGAGACCCCGAAATTTGCCCAAAATTTTATGAAACATTCCCTACGGGCCATAGAAGCTTCTGCAGGTCATACAGGGTCTCATAGGCGACCCGACCAGTGATTTTAAAGAGGGATGTTTTTTTTTTCTTTTTTCAACCTTTTAAGCCTAAACTTGTTAGTTTTAACCTAACTAAACCCCTAAAATGTGAGTATTCTATCATTAACTTCAAAATACTCCAAGAACTTAGAATGTAGTTTCAAAGGGACAAAAGCTAGGGCTTTGAAGAATCTTCTTCAATTGTTCCAAGAAACTAATTTCCCAGGTATGTAACGCCCTCTAATAGTTGTTCTACTATTATTTTAGTATCTATAACCTCCAGATTCTACCCAAAAATACATTCATAAGTTAAGATCAAGATTTCCTCCATTACTAGATAATTTTATCAAAATAATTTTTCATGCATTTTTCTTGACAAAAATTATGAGGTTTACTGATTTTATTACTAAATTACGCTATTGAGACAGGATTTACAGTTATTGTTGAATTCATGAGAACCTTATATCTATTTCATGAAAAGCTATAAGGTTCATAGTTAAGTTTAAGAAATACTTAAAGCTTTGTGCTTGCAAGATAGCAGAGTAATACAGTTGTATTTTTGAGATACTTGTATGATTCTATTTTCAGTCAAAGAAACGAGAAAAGTTTAAGAAATGCTAAGTTGGGAAAAGTCACAAAAGAGCAAAGAGACATTTTGAGAACTCTTACTCTTTAAGTTATGAGCATTATAAAAGTTATTTTGGGAGTAGTATTGAGCACCGATATGAGTGAGAGTAGTAATAACTTGAACTCATAAAATACGCAACTGGCGTAGGATAGGATTGTACCAAGAGTACAACTTCTCACTTGCCATTGAGATGTCCAGTTTTGGGACGGATCCACTTCCCTAGTTTTTGTCCCTTACCCTTGCAAAGTACGAGATAGTTCTAGCAGTGTGGGCAAGACACTGTATCATCACGAAGCTCATAGTGGTGGTTGTCCATTAGAAAAACTCCCTAAGTTAAAGCAAACTAGTTTCTACATCCAGACTTTCAGCAAATATTCTATTTTCAGCATGTACTGCATTTATTTCTTATGTTATCTTATTTTGAGACATGTTTTAGTTACTTAGAGCATAGTGCCTTATCCTGAGTTTCTGATTTGGTAATTTAACATAGCGTATATATCACGTACTGGCATCCTTAGGACCTGCATCATTTAATGATGCAGACGCAGGTGACAGAGTTCCTCAGTAGATGCTCCATTGAGGATTAGCTATTCATCCAGCCATTGGTGAGGCCTCTTACCAGTCAAAGGCTTTGGAGTCTTTGTTTAAACTTTCTTTTTTTGTATTTATTGTCAGCAATTGTTCAAATAATTCAGCTAGGGGTTCCATAGATTGTATATTAAGAGTGTCAAACCTTCTTTTCAATTGTTGTTGAGATATTATTACTATTCAGGTTAATATTCTTAGCTTATTATAAGCCTTTCTTGTATTATTTAAGTGTTCCACTGAGTATAGTAGCCAGGGCAAGTGGTTCGCTCGGGGCCAAAAATGATTCAGGGTGTCGACCACGCCTAGGGTGTGAACTCGGGGCGAACAAATTTGTCACGACCCAAGCCTAGATCCTAGACGTGACATAGCAAATGGGAACTTGAACCAAGCCTCTTAGCATATCATCCACACATCCTTGGTCGCAGAAGCAAAATAAACAACACAAGAGTTATAAATAAAGGAAACGAGACTAAGGGAAGTCTTGATATTTATAAAAATATAAAAGAGTCAAGCTCATAGCGTAAGTACATCAATTATCCAACGACACATCTAACATGGAATGGAGCGGGGGCCAAGTCACTTTCCGGGCTCAACCTCATAGTATCAAGTGTTCAACATAAAGAAATATTAAATAGCAAGAGTAGCATAGATAGCATCTTCGGACTTTAGGACTCGGCAAAGTTTATCTTCTGAAGTACCAAACTATACACATGAAAGATGATCAAGAGGTGCTACAGTCCCTACATGGTAATATCATGTAGGTATAGAGTATACATTAGTATGTTTGAATGTACTAAGTACGTAGGATGTAATGCAACAAGACATAAGCCAATATAGTCAAAATGCATAATCATAAGCAATAGATAAGTATGATATCAACATGACATGCATGATCAATGCTTGAAGTAAAACATGCTTGTAAATTATACAACTTGTATAGTACGTATCACATGTGGGAAGAGACTATAATCAACATAGACCAAGTGAACTACTACTTAGAATCCAAGGCATGTCACCCCCTTGTAAGGTAATTGAGGTACTCACCCCTCAACAAGGAGATTGGGCATGTCACCCCCTAACAAGGAGATTGAGGTACTCACCTCTCAACAAGGTAGTTGGGCATATTACTCCCCAATAAGGTGATGGAGGTATGTCACCCCCCAAGATGGTGATTGGGTATGTCACCCCCCAATAAGGTGATTGAGGTATATCACACCCCAACATGGTGATTGGGCATATCACCCCCCAACAAGGTGATTGAGACATGTCACCCCCCTCAACAAGGTGATTGGGCGTGTCACCCCCAACAAGGTGTGGTCTACTTGAAACATAATAGATACTTTTCACGAATTCACTGCATACTGCAAGCCCTTAATCATCATAAAGTCACTTAACTTATAAACCATGCAATAGATCATCAATAACTTGAGAATCTTTGTCAAAACATTTTATCAAACACTTGGTGGGTGCATAATGCTTATTCAAAATCATGAAATTCATGAGTGAAATAATATGAGAAAACTCAATGCAAATAAACCCACCAACATATAGTAAAACCCTCATATAAGGTACCTTGAAATCCATCATCAAATCTCATAATAGATCATAGTTTCATAGCTCAAAACATGCATAGTCTCAATAGACAAAATCAATTCATGGTACAAGCTTGAAATAGATAGACATGCATAATCAATCAACATTTCATAAAACCCAAACATAATTTATAATCATAATCCATAATAAGAGATATCCATAGAAGATACAACTTGAAAACATGAAAGTTTCATTAAAAAAAGAAGTTTGGGCTCCATAGATAAAAGGATCCAATGAATAAAATCCATATACCTCAAACTTGGGTTTTCTTGAGATGAGCTTGAAGAGAACTTAGAGATTGAAGAAAATCTTTGAGTTCCAAAGTTAAGCTTGAAATCCTTGAAATTTGAATGAGATATTTGGTTAAGTCTTAGAGAGATTTTCGTGAGAGTTTTGAGTGATATAGAGTTTTAAAAAATGGCTAAATATGGGTGTTTTTATGCAAAAGTGGGCATGGGGCTGTGACCTCAATGCCCTTGGCCGAGATTTAGAAGCCAAGGAAAAACTTAGACTGATGCACGTCCTTGGCACGATGCGGACCCATCATGTCAGCCATATTTGTATTGCTCCGCACCCTTGGAGTATCACGGCTAGGGAGCGGATGCTCTCTAGAAATTGTAAATTAGCAAAATTTATTTTTCGCTACGAGTCCTCTAAAATTTGGGGTTATACTCATGTCCCACTCAATTTTTCCCCTGATCGAGAATATGAAGTTGGATTTTCGATATCATCTACGGATTTTAAGATCTATGAAAATTACGATTATAGGCATTTCCAAAGCATATTTTTGGAGCGTTTCAGACCGGAAGCTCTAATCTAAAATCTAGCAGTTTTAGTAGTTTCTAATAATGAAATTAATGCCAGAAATCTCCTCATTGTAATTTTTGAAGCTTCGAGGGCAATTTTGGTATTCTTTTAAACTAGTTTTTTAGAGTTTTATCGGTAACATTATCGAGGAGACGTCAAAATAAAATTTTGATAATTTAGTTAAGTCTGATTCATCAATGATTGGGACACATGTCTAGTTTTTATAGTTTGGCTTCCGAATGGACCTCAGGGGTCCGTTCTGAGTTGAAAATGATTGTTGATTTTTTGATCTGGTGTGGCCTTTTTTTCTTCTCCACGTTCGTGAAGGTCTAGGCTATTTACACTCCATATTCGTGGAGGTCTAGACATATGTAGCTCTACATTCGCGGAGTACATCTTTTGTTTGATTAGTTTTAATTCGTGAAAACACACATTTTCTCCATTTTTATCATTTTCAAGCTTTATTAGGGTGATTTTGACGAGGATTTTTGTGGAAAACTTTTGGTTAAGTGCTTCACTCATCAAACTAATCAATTCCATTACTTTACCCTTGATTTTATCTTGAATTTCATGATTTTGGATGTTTAAAATTGTGTTTTCCGTGTCCACTTTTTTTAAACTTTAATTGTTAATTTCTTCTTCAATTTGAGCTCAATTTTAGTGAGATTTTCTCCCACAAACTCCTTTTCTCTTATAGAATTGTAATTTTAAGTTTATTTTTGGAGTCGAGGAGTTCAAAATTCAGCCCTAATTTTGATCATTATGACCTAAGTCTATTTCGTATCAATATGGGTATCAAAATTCATCTTTTGATGTGTAATATCTATTCTTGATAGTGGTTAGTTGATTTAGACGAGTGTCGTTTCAGCATTGAGGTAGGTTTGGCTAACCTCTTGGGACTAAATTTGAGTTATTGGATATCCCTATGTGATAATTGTAAGATTTGGATTGCTACATAAGTACTTGGATTGATATGATAGTATTTTGGTGGAAATGTGATAGCGATTGTATTAGAATTAAAGTAAATTGGGATATTGTTGGCAAATTGAGATGTGTCTTTGATAATTCAATTATGTTTGGATGTTATTGTGATAATATGTGACTTTTGATATTATTTGAGAAACTTGGTGGTAATTGATGGTATTAGAGGTACCTCTAGGACTCATTTGCATATTTTGGTGACTTCAAAGTCCGATGTTATCAATATATTTTGGTTATTCAGAGAAATGTAGTACTTTGAGATATGGTGATGGCTTGTGGTACCAATTGAGATACTCAGCACTAGTTCCACGATTCAATGATGTCCATTTGTCGATATTCTTATTATATTGTTGTTATATGCCTTGATTTGTGGCATTGGCATACATTCATCTCATATTGCATCTGTACTACCCCTTGACTACGGGCAGATGGCAAGGATTGAGATATTGTACTACCTTTTATAAAACCCCTTGACCAAGGGCAGGTGGCAAGGGAGAGATGTATCATTTTCGAGATATTATGTCACCTTTTATGAAACCGCTTGACCACAGGAATGTGTCAAGGTGGAGATGTACCACTTTTGAAACCCCTTGACCATAGGCAGGTGGCAAGGTTGAGATATTGTGACACCTCTTAACCACGGGCAGATGGCAAGGTCGAGAGATACTTGGTAATATGGTCTAACGAGAACCTCATGTATTCTACCTGGTAGCCTTACTTATGTAGATGTATACAACTACAGTCATGATTCCATCCCCATATATTGCATTCATTTATTTCATTTGCACTACATCATAATTATACCTAATCTTTTTATCTATTCTTATGTGTATATATATATTATATACTAACCTTGTCATTGCAGGTAAGAGAGGTTCATAGATTTGACATGCTTATCCAATTTCTCCTACCCAATCGATTGAACCTACTGGGGTACATTTCAATGTACTCACCCCTACTATGTTCCTTCTTGTAGATCGAGCAGAAGGATTCCTACATGGTAGTTGATCCTACTTGAGTGGAGTTTTCTTATCATTATCAAATTCGACAGTGAGGCTCAGACTTTGAGTTGTCATTATTTCTTTGGGATTTCTTTTGTTGACATATATAACAGACTATGTACTTTCCTTATGACACAGATTTATATTTATTCATTTGTATTACATAGAAGTTTTTTACTCATGACTCCAAGTTTTGAAATTTAAATTAAGTGTTGTGGTTGCGTTTACTTTGGTTTTATTTTCTTCAATCGCGATCTAGTTTTGGGTCATGACAAATTTGGTATCAGAGCTCTAAGTTCATTAGGCTTGTGAGTTAAGAGAGGGTATGTCTAGTAGAGTCTCGTGGATTTGTATGTAGACGTCCATACCCATCTTCAGAAGGCTACAAGGCACTTGATAGGAAAACCTTTCAGCCTTGCTTCTATTCATATGTTTCTTCATATTAACTATTTTGAAAGTATCTAATTTACTCCTTCTGCACAGATGCCAATAACAAAAGCCCGGAGGTCAGTTGTAGAGCTTGAGCCAGCTGATGTGGCACCTACCCATGGTCATGGTAGGGCCAAGGGTCATAGATGTGCTAAAGGGGCAGCTCTACCTAGATAACAGGCTAGAGCAGCTTTACTAGAGCCTAATTATGATCTGAGGGACCCAGAAACCATATTCCACCATCATCAGCTCCTAATGATATGCCCTCAATTCAGGAGTTGCTTTTACGAATATTGGCCAAACTTGAGAGAGCTTCTCCAACTCTTATTATTCTTGATGCACCAGCTTCTATAGTGGTAGTTGGCCCTTCTACAACTATAGTTGATCCACATATGATTCACTTTGGTCCTTCATCAGCCCCAGTACATCCTCATATATCTTTGGTTATTCTGGCTCAGACTTCTTGATCGAGTACTAGTTCATATCTTAATGGTCTGTCTTTAGCACCATTTATTGCACCATCCATATTTATGGTGCAACCATCTTCTGCTAGCTCCGTTATGTCTACTACCGAGTAGAAGAGTTTCGAGAGATTTGTTCAACTAGATCCCCTTGATTTGATGGTACGCCCAGTGATAGGGCCTATGACTTTCTTTTGGAGTGCTAGGATTGGTTGTGTAATTTGGCTATCCTTAAGTCACCTGGAGTTTCTTATACCTTCGATCAGTTTACTAGCTTAGCCAAGGAGTAGTGGAGATCAGCTTTTGCTCATAGACCAATTGGATCACCAGCTATGATGTGGGAGCAGTTTACTGAGGTGTTCCTAGAGAGGTTTGTGTTATATAGTCTCCGAGATAGTAGGCAAGATAAATTTACCAGCTTTAGCAAGGATCGATATAGATATGTAATTATGAGGCAATATTTCATGAGTTGTCAAGGTATGCCTTATCGAGCATCCCCATAGAATTTAAGCAGATTCGGCGCTTTGCTAAGGGATTGGCAAGTTATCTTCAGGAGGTCAAAACTTCTTTGTTCTGGATGGTGGCACTTTTTAGAGTGTGATAGACCATGCCCGCATGATTAAGCGTATTAGACATGACCATCAAGATGGCAGGAAGAGATTCCACTGGCTTTATCAGTTTAGTGGGTACTCGCCATAAGATAAAGAGTTTTAGAGACAGGGCCATTAGATTAGGACAGTTCATGTAACCATTCTCATAGCTGCTAGTATTGACAGGTCTAGGCCTATTCAGACAAGTCGCGGTAGCTCTTCTAGCCCAGCCAAATGTGGTGGTTTTTTAGGACAATCATCTTAAGAACAGGATCTCATAGCTTGCAATGTTTATGATAAGGTTGGGCACTTGGAAAACCATTGTCCTCATTGTATATCTTTCGCCCAACCATTAAGAACCCATCCAGCCCATCCAGCTCTAGCACTCGCAGCCAGGGACACCTTTCAGGGTGTGAGGGGTGGTACTAGAGGAGGTCAAGACATAATGAGAGGTGGGGCATGTGGAGGCCCATAGTCTAGTGGTGGGAATAGAGTATGCTATGCAATTTCAAATCGAGCCAAGGCAGAGGCCTCTGATGTTGTCATTACAGGTATGGTTTAGATGTGCCACCATTCTGCTTCAGTTTTATTTGATCCAGCCTACACTTATTCATATGTATCAACTTATTTTGCCATGGATCTTGATATTATGTATGAGCCTCTCACTGAGCCTATTTGTGTTTCCATCCTGAGGTGAGTCTTTAGTGGTGAATTAGATTCATCGAGGTTGTATTATGACCATCTTCGAGAGAGGTACTATTGCTAACATGATAATGCTTGATATGGTTGACTATGATATGATATTGGGTATGAATAGGTAATCACCTCATCATTTTATCCTTGATTGTCATGCAAAGACGAGGACTTTATCTTATCCTGATTTACCTTAGTTAGTGTAGACTGGTACATCTTGTTCTTACCCCAATGGGGTGATGTTTGTCATATTTGGTTCATGTTCGGGCATGTTCTCAGGAGTCACCATCATTAGAGACCTCTGGAGTTGTGAGGGAGTTTATGGATATGTTTTCGACTAATTTTCTAGGTTTTCCTTTGGATCATGATATTGATTTTTCTATTAATGTGGAGCTAGGCACTAATGTGGAGCTAGGCACTAAGCCCATTTCTATTGCCTCCTAAAGGATGGCTCCAGCTAAACCAAATAAGCTAAAGGAGCAGTTAGAGGATTTGTTGGAGAAAGGGTTCATCCGTCCAAGTGTATCTCCTTGGGGAGACCCCATCTTGTTTGTGAAGAAAAAGGATGGCACTATGCAGATGTGTATTGATTATCATCAGTTGAACAAAGTGACTATCAAGAACAAGTATCATTTGTTTTATATTGATGATTTATTCAATCAGTTGCAAGGTGCTTCGGTATTTTCTAAGATTGAGTTGAGATTTGGATATCACTAGTTGAGAGTTCGAGAGTATGACATCTCGAAAACAACCTTCAGGATCTGTGATGGCCATTATGAGTCTGTAGCTATATCCTTTGGGTTAGCTAATGCTCCAGCTGCTTTTATAGAGTTGATGAACCGGGTGGTCAAACCTTACCTGGATATATTTGTGATTTATTTTATTGATGACATCTTGGTTTACTCCAAGAGTGAGTCCAACCATGTACAACACTAAAGGATTGTAGTTCAGAGGTTGATGAGTTTTGGCTCGAGTCTATAGCTTTTCTTGGGCATGTGGTAATAAAAAATGGTATTATGGTTGATCCAGCCAAGGTAGTGGCACTTCGTGAGTGGGCTAGGCCGATATTTGTGATAGAGATTTGGATTTTTATTAGTTTGGCGAGGTATTATCACCGCTTTATATAGGTTTCTCTTCCACTGCACCCCCGTTGACTAGACTCACTCAAAAGGATATGACTTTTTAATGGTCAGAGGAGTGAGAGGAGGGCTTTCAAAATCTTAAGGATTTATTGGGCTCAACACCTATTCCTACTTTGTCTGAAGAGGGAGTACCTTTTATGGTGTATTAGGATGCTTTCGGAGTGAGTTTGGGTGGAGTATTGATACAAAAAGGGAGAGTGACAGCAAATGCTTCTTAATAGTTCAAGGTGCATGAGAGAAACTACCCTACTCATGATTTAAAGCTAGTTGCGGTAGTATTTGTATTGAAGTTGTAATGGTATTATCTCAATAGGGTGCATTATGAGATCTTTATCAATCATTAGAGTCTTCAATATATCTTATCTCTGCCTAATTTGAACATGAGACCGCATAGGTGGTTAGAGTTGTTAAAAGACTATGACATCTCGATTTTCTATTACCCGGGAAAGGCGAATGTGGTAGCAGATGCCTTGAGCCAGAAGGGCTCTAGTATGGGGAGTTTTGCATTCTTGAGGGCAGTGGAGAGGCCCTTGGCTTTGGAGGTTCAATCACTTGCTAGACAGATGGTTCGGTTGGATATTTCTCCTTCCCAGATTTGTGGAGGCTAGGTCTTCTTTGCTTGATCAGGTATGCGCTCACCAGTTTAATGATGGAAGATTATGCTTGATTTATGATAAGTTGTTGAGTGATGAAGCAAAAATGGCTACTATTGATTCGGAGGGTATTTTGAGGATTAATTGTTGAGTTTGTGTGCCTAAGGTAGGAGATTAGGCGAGATTGATATTGGAGGATGCTCATTGTGCTAGGTATTCAATCCATCCTAGTGTGGCCAAGATGCACCATGATTTGAAACAACACTATTGGTGGTGTGGGATCAGGAGAGACATTGCTGAGTTTGTGGCAAAGTGCTTGAGTTGTCAACTAGTCAAACATGAGCACCAAAGGCCTAGAGGCTCTATGCAGAGGATGCCCATTCCCGAGTGAAAATGGGAGCGTATCACTATGGATTTTGTTACAGGTTTGCCCATGGCCTTGGAAAAGTTTGATTTAGTTTGGGTGATTGTAGATTGATTGACTAAGTCGGCTCACTTTCTACCAGCGAAGACTAGCTACAGTGTGTAGTTAGCTAGGTTGTATATCTGGGATATTATTAGATTGAATGGGGTGCCACTATTCCAGTGTCTATAGTGTCGGACAGAGGATCTTTGTTCACTTCCCATTTTTGGAAGGCTCTACAGCATAGTTTGGATACTCGGTTGGATTTGAGTTTAGTTGTTCACCCTCAGACCGATGGACATTCCGACCGCACTATTTAGGTATTAGAGGATATGCTTCGGGCATATGTGACAGAATTTAGGGCTGATGAGATCAGTATTTGTCTTTGATAGAGTTTGCTTACAATAACAGTTATCATTCCAGCATCCAAATGGCACCATTTAAGGCATTATATGGTCGGAGATATAGATCGCCTATCGGGTGGTCTGATCCAAGTTCAACTGATGTGTTAGGTGTTGACTTGCTTAGAGATGTTGTGTTGATGTGTTGGGTGTTGACTTGCTTAGAGATGCTATGGATTGAGTCCGATTGATTCTGAGTAGGTTGTCGAATGCCTAGAGCTGCCAGAAAAGTTATATTGATATAAGGACTAGACCTCTAGAAACTAGAGTTCATGGTTAGGAATAGTGTGTGGTTGAAGGTATCACCCATGAAAGGTATAATGAGATTTGGGAAGAAGTGCAAGCTCAGCTTTATGTTTGTTGGCCTATTTGGGATCTTGAGAAGGGTAGGTAAGGTTGCTTATAAGTTGGCATTTAGGGGTGTGCATCGGTCTGTTCGGTTCGATTTTACATATTATCGGTTCTGTTCATCGATTTCAATTTTTAAGTATGCTAAACTAATAAGAAACCAATAAAATAATTTTTCTCGATTTTTAGTATATCGATTTCAAATCCTTAACGGTTCAATTTTCGATTTACCTGATAAGAATAATAACGAGAATTTACATTAACAAAAAATAGATAGAGTACGAAGACTATGTTTACAAACTTGCAAAAGGTATAATAGTTAATTACAAACTAAAATACTAAAGTGGATAACTAATTAGTTAATTATTGTAAAGATTAAAATATGTATAGTATTGCTGCAGTGTCCTATTACTATTAAATTATTACTATTTAATATTTATGAAGGGGTAAAAGAGTAAATTATTATAGTCTTACTGGGTTATCGGTTTACCCAATAACCCAATAGTCAAAATCGATATCGAATCGATACCCAATAATCTTTTTTTTTTAAATCATTAAAAATCTAATAACCTAATAACCAATAACAATAAACCAATAATATTTTTATCAGTTCAATTTATCAATCGATTTGGTTTTTGCACACTCCTATTGACATTGCCACCGATATTATTAGCAATTCATCCTGTATTTTATGTCTCTATGCTCTACCAGTACATTCCCAATGAGTCACATGTGATTTTCTATGATTCAGTTGAGTTGGGTTCAGACTTGTCTTATGAGGAGGAGCCGGTAGCTATATTGGATAGGAAGGTCCTTAGATTGAGGACCAAGCATATACCTTTAGTGAAGGTTCAGTGGAGACACCATCCCATTGAGGAGGCCACTTGGGAGCTAGAGTCAAACTGCGGGCCATATATCCCAGCCTTTTTTAGGCTTCAGGAACCTTTCTTTCCCTTGTGTTCAAGGATGAATATTATTTTTAATAATGAATGATGTAATGACCTTGCCAGGCATTTTTGAGCTTATCTGTAAAATTACTATTTTTCCCTTTCATAAGTTTCTTTGGACCTATTTTGAACTATCTGTATTGTTGGAACAAGGATATTGTGTTTTAAAGGAAAATATGAGCTTTGATATTTTTGGAAGCTTAAGTTATTGAAAAAGTGAATTTTTATATCATTCTGATTTTCAAGTGTCGGATTGTAACTTCATCAATTTTGTTAGCTCCAAAATGTCAAATTTGGTCTAGGATAAGTTACGGAACAGAATTTGGAGTTAAAATGGAGATTTAGGACCCAAAGTTGCATTTTTTGTTGATTTTGAAGCCTAAGTTTGACTTCGGTCAACACTCGAAGTTCGAAAGCTCTAACCAAAATTCTGACAGTTTTAGTAGTTTTGGATGATGACCCTAAACTAGAAACGATCTCATTGTAATTTTTGGCATTTTCAAGGGTAGATTTGGTATTTTGAGTTTTAAAATATTTTTATTGAGTTTTATTGATAATTGTATCGAGGAGACCTCGAAATCAAATTTTGATAACTCCATTGAGTCCGGGTTGCCAATTCTAGTAGGGATACATGTCTGGTTTGTGTATTTTGGGTTCTAATGGACCCCAAGGGTCCATTCCAAGTTAGAAATGATTGTTGGTTTTCTGAGCTGGTGCAACCCCTTTTTTTCTCCGCGTTTGCTGATGTCTAGACTGTTTACACTCCACGTTCACAGAGGTTTGGACATATGTAGCTCCGCATTCATAGACTAGTTCCCGCGCTCACGGAGTATATTTTTTGTTTGGTCAGTTTTAATTAGTGAAAACACCTATTTCCTCCATTTTTTTCATTTTCAAATTTTCTTGGGGAAATTTTGATGAGGATTTTTATGGAGAACTTTTGGACAAGTATTTGTCTCATCAAATTAATTAATTTTAATTACTTTTCTCTTGATTTTGTTTTGAATTTCATGATTTTGGATGTTTAAAATTGAATTTTCTATATCCATGCTTTTTAAACTTTGATTGTTGATTTCTCCTTCAATTTGAGTTCAGTTTAAGCAAATTTTCACCCACGATCTCCTTTTCTTGCGTAGAATCATAATTTTGAGTTAATTTCCAAATTCGAGAACTTCGAAATTTAGTCTTCATTTTGACTATTTTATCCCTGAGTCTAATTCGTGCCAATATAGGTATCAAAATTCATCTCTTGACACCTAGTATCTATTCTTGATAGTGGTTGATTGATTTAGAGCTCGTTTTGAGGCTTGGAATAATCAAAATCTTAGTTTGAGTATGGTTTCGGCATCGAGGTAGGTTCAACTAACCTTTTTGGGGCTGGATTTGAGTTATATTAGATATGTATATGTGATAATTGTAAGATTTGGATTGCTACATGAGTACTTCGATTGATATGATAGTGAAAATATGATAGCAGTTGTATTGGAATTGGAGCAAATTGGGATATTGTTGGCAAATTGAGATGTGCTCTTGATAATTTGATTATGTTTGGATGTTATTGTGATAATATGAGACTTGTGATATTATTTGAGAAACTTGGTTGTAATTGATGGTATTAGAGGTACTTTTGGGACTAATATGCATATTTTGGGGACTTGTGAAGTCTAGTGTTATTGATATTTTTTGGCTATTCGGGAAATGTGATACTTTGAGATATGGTGATGACTTGTGGTGTTAATTGTGATACTCGACACTAATTCCATGATTCTATGATTGTTATTTATCGATATTCTTGTTATATTGATGTTATATACCTTGATTTGTGGCATTGGCATGCATTCATCTCATATTGCATCTGTACTACCCCTTGACCATGGACAGGTGGTAAGGATTAAGATATTGTATCACCTTTTATAAAAAATCCTTGACCACGGGTAAGTGAAAAGGGAGAGATGTACCACTTTTGAGATATTTATATCACTTTTTATAAAACTCCTTGACCACGAGCAAGTGGCAAGGTGGAGATTAAGTGGCAAGGTTGAGATACTGTGACACCCTTTAACCATGGGCAGGTGGCAAGGTTGAGAGATATTTGGTATATGGTATGACGAGACCCTCATGGGCTCTATCTAGTAGCCTTAGCTTGGTAGATGTACAAACTAACTATGGGACAGTCGTAATTCCACCACATGCATTTGCATTCATTTATTTCATTTGCACCGCATCATATTTATACTTGATCTTTTATCTATTCTTACCCATATATATTATGTACTAATCTTGTCATTACAGGTAACAGAGGTTCTTAGATATTACATGCTTATCAAATTTCTCCTACTGAATCGGTTGAATCTACCGGGTACATTTCGATATACTCACCCTTACTATGTTACTCCCTGTAGATCAATCACAGGGACTCCCACGTGGTAGTAGATCTTACTTGAGCGGAGTTTTCTTGTCATTATCAGATTCAGTGATGAAGCTCAGACTTTGAGTCACCATTGTTTCTTTGGATTTCTTTTGTTGACATCTATATCAGATTATGTATTTTCCTTATGATACAGCTTTATATTTACTCATTCGTATTACTTAGAAGCTCTTGTACTCATGACTCCAGGTTTTAAGATTTAAATTAAGTATTGTGGTTGCTTTTATTTTCATTTTATTTTCTTTAGTCGCGATCCAATTTTAGATCGTGATAGTATTTTATATTAGGAAGGAATATTGAGTACCAAGAAAACACGGATTTAGAAAATTCAAGTCTCATAACTTGTGCAACTATATGGTTGAGTATATCGCTTAGTAGGACAACTCCACACGACTCCTAGCGGTATAGTTTAGTGGATCTAGTTAGATATGACATGACTCTATACTCTACCAAGGTATACAGAAGTCAGTCCAAATGAAATTATAAGGTGGGCATTGCGAGCTCATGTGATATATATTGTTTATAAGAAATTTCCCAGTTTATGTACCTTTTACTATGTTCTTAACTATATATGTTCATTTTTAAGTATGTTATTCATGAAGATGCTTATACAAGGCTATTGATTTAAACTCATCTTGACATTTATTTTGCTTTGGAAAGGTTTTAAATTGACACTTATGCATGTATATCCAGCTGTTTCTTTTCAGTTCCTTTATTATGGTTATTATTTTAGAAACTTTATTCACTACTATATCACATGTTATTTTACATGACTATGTTGCTTTCCCTTGTATACTCAGTATATTTCATGTGCTGACGCATATTTTCTCTGCAGTACATCCTATTATGATGTAGATTTCGGTGCCTATTTTCAGATCCATCACTAGTATGGTTGCTGCTTTTTGGTGAATCCTCCATGTTTTGGGACTTCATGAATTCAATATCAGACTTTTTTTTTTTAGTTTATGGTCTTTGGACTTTGATGGTAGTTGGGTCCATATCCTGACAGACTAAGTTTCTCATTCCTTTTTAGTACAGGCTTTATTCAGACATTAGTAATGTTGTTCCGTGGATTTATTTTTTCATTATTATTATGTTAAGCATATGTTTCAACTTTTGTTTTAGTTTTCATATAGTATTCTTTGATATGTATGTCAAGTGTTAGCTTGGAATTATTTGAGATTCAAGGACCACGTCCCAACTAGGGTATAGACTTGAATTGTGACAAGGATGAATCGTTATTTGTAAATATTGTATATATATTCTTGATACATAGTTTTATATTGTATATTCCTGCTTATACTTGATTTTTATAAAATATTGATACACAATATATATACATACAATCATTTAATTGGAAAAACTTTTGGACAGTGCTATATTTAGTCAAACATTTCTTTAAAATAGGCAGGTATCTTACACCCCAAATTCAAAGGACCTATTCTTTTTAAGTAATAAAAAATAATATGTTGTAGGTTCTTTTAGAAAAAAATATTAAGTACTTTTTTTAAAAAAAAAATTATTGAGCCAAAAATTCACTATTTTTTTACTTTGGGGTATGATGGAATAAAGCAAAATGGCTCTTTAAACTGTCTGCGCTTCTTTCAATTGTGAATAGCAGTTAGTTAATGCAACTTTTGACGCTCATCATGGGTCATCCGGAAACAGTCGCACTATATTTTTAAACATAGGGGTCAGGCTACGTACATCCGATCCCCCCTTACCCCGCAATAGGCGGGAGCCTTTGAGACACTGGGGTAACGTTGTTGTTTTTGTTGTTTATTTGTAGAAAAGGTAAGTTATCATATAAAAAGAAAAAATTATTAGAAGCTTGACGCATTCAAAATACTATGTCTCAAGAAAGATTATATATATACCCGGGCGTTGGTGGATAATATTAAAGTATTATTCATTAGTATTTTATATTGTGATATCTTATCGAACATGTTTAAAGATACTATATTTTAAAAAAATCAACTATGATATTGTTTCTCAATAAAATATACCTTGTCTCTTCCTACACTCCACCCCACCGCCACCTCACCCCACCCTCAATCATTTATAATCAAATAAATATGTATAAATAGAGATAACGAGACATGTTTTAAATTGTTAATATTAACTTTTATTAACTTCTCACTTAGAATAATATAATTATCAAGTTCTCTTCTTATTAATATAAAATAAATCTATTTAATTGTTCATATCTCTTTAATTAAAATAATGTGTATCATCTATTTATTTCATTATATTTTAAAAATATTATTTCTGCACTCCCCACCCTCTCTTCATATATTTTTTATTCTTTTTACAATAGTTTAATTGTTTTTCCCTAGTTTGTCAGTACTTTCTTTTTGTTATGTGTGTTACACATTATAAGCAATTGACTTTTCTTATTTTGATCTCAATATATAAAATGTTGAGTTAAATTTAAGGTACTTAATGTTAAATTGAATATTTTATCTATTTGCTCTCGGCGCACTAACCTGCACTGTCGGAAATGGGGAGAGGACGACCAAGTAAAACTGTGCAGAAACAACAAAAAGAGGAAATACTCCAAGGAGTTAGCATGAGCCTATTCGCAGGAGTGAACCAGGTGAAGCACAGATCTGAAACTAGCTTACAGATCCTGGAAAAAGAACCAATAACACCAGAGGAGAGCTTAGAGCTGTGTAAAGGAAAGGAGACGTCAACGGAGGAGTGGCCAGATCTGTTAAAATCCAAAAGGAAGTACTGAAAGGAGAACTCAACAAACCACATCGAAAAGCAATGGAACAGTAGCTGCAAAAGAAACCCTGGAGAGCATTCAGCAACCAGCTCAAGAAGCGGCACCTGTGAAGCCCTGGGCAAATCTATTTGCTACTAATCGATTAGCTACCCCAGGTATGGACCTAACCTACATTTCTCCTACCATAGCAGAAGGGGAAAAGTGGTGGAAATATTGCCAGAGGACATTGCAGAAGAAGAAGCAAAATGGAAACCATCTATAGTTTTGTATGTAGTAGGGGAAGCACCATCTATAGGAGCAATGGAGAGATTTATGAATAGCCAAGGGCCTTTGTCAGTCAAACCAGTGGTTCTATACCACTCTGATGGCTATTTTGTTATTTGTTTTGCAAATGAGAAGGAACGAAATAAGGTACTATGCTCAAGCCCACATCATATGCTTAAACGACCAGTCATAATGAAACCTTAGACTCCAAACTTTAATTTCAAAGAGAAAATTCTCACCATCATTTCTCTTTGGGTTAAACTTCCTAACCAGCCACTTAACTGTTGAAATGTTCTGGTGCTTAACATGATTGGGAGCAGCTTACGACAACCACTATATGCAGATGAATGCACCACTAACACTAGCAGAATCTCATTTCCTAAAATCTTAACAGAAATGGATGTAACCAAAACACTTCCCAAATATAGTCAAAATACAAGACCCTAAAGGGAAGGTGTCTGAGCATGCAATATGGCATGAGTGGAAGCCTATCTTTTGTCAAAAATGTTTGCAAGTAGGGCACTCATGTCAGGAGAAACCAGCCATACCAATAGCAGTACCAATGATGAAGAAGGGGCAGAATCAAGGTCAAAAGAAGGAGCGACACCAACAGGATAACCTCAGGAAAATAATGCTAACACACAACATAATAAGAACAATGCAGAAGAGGAGAGAGTGAGTGGAATGCAAATAATAATGAGGACGAGTGGCACATAGATCAGGAAAATAAAAGAGCACTCAAGAGAATCATATGTTGTCAAGCAACACAGGAAGAGCTATAAGGTGAAATGAGACTGGGAAATGAAGTGGCGCAGTAGAGGAAGTGAGTGGAAGAGACTGTCCAACAAAACTCATACATGATAGTAACTTGGAATGTTAGAGGTTTCAATCAGGGGGTCAAACATAAAGAAATGAGGTTGGTCATAAGAAGAAATAAGGTAAGATTCATAGCAATACATGAACATAGAATCAGAGATGATAGAATTAGTAAGATTATCAATAAAACCATACTAGAATGGGAATGGAATACAAATGCAGATAGTAATACTAGAGGGAGAATTTGGATAGCTTGGGACACTGCCAAAGTCAAGTTTGAAAGTAAAGAAACATCAGCACAACACATTCATGGTCTTCTAATATTGATCCAAGAGGACAAGCAATTTTAGTTCACTGTAGTCTATGGAATGCACATCATTTCTACTAAAAGACCTCTATGGGAAGCCTTGCAGAATCTGAACCAGTATATCACTGAACCTTGGCTAATTATGGGGGACTTCAATGCTATATTGACAGTAGATGATAGGTTTGTTGGGATCCTACTTTAGGAGTCAGAAACAAGGAATTTCAATTAGAGCTGTCAATACAGGCTTGCCCGCCCCATTCGGGTTAGCCCTTACAAGCTTTGGAATTTAACAGGCCAGGCCTGCCTGACCCTTTTTTTTATGGGGCTAGAAAATAGCTAGCCCAGCTCATTAGTACGTGGGCCGTGGGCCGTGGGCCTTGCCGGGCCAACCCACATTTTTATTCATATTTCTTTATAAATTTTTAAATGAAATTATAATTTAAAAATATAAAAACAAATAGCAACAAAAAAATATTACAAAGTATTAGTGTTACTATTACTCGCTCCGTCCATCTTTACTTTTCCAATATACTATTTTGAGATGTCCAACAATACTTGTCCACCGTATGAAATTAAAAGATAATTTCACACTAAGTTTCTAGTTTATCCTTATCATTAATTATAGTTATTTTCTTATTGCATTTTCCAAGATATTGTGTTTATTATATTCAAAGGATGATTTAGTAAAATTATCCCTATTATTTATTATTTTTTAATCCTTGTGTCAAGTCAACAAGGGACAAGTAAAGATGGACAGAGGGAGTGCATATTATAAAAATATAATTTGTACCTAAGTTTTAAAATTTAAAAATTTTAAATGAACTTTGAGGTTGGACTCTTATTATTTTTAATACTCTAGTTAATTTTTATTTTTAAATTTTTAATTTGGCCCTCGACCGGCCCAATCATATTGCAAAAGCTCCATAAATCAGCAAGCTTATTCAGGCTGGGCTAAAAAGCCCATTTTTTAAATAGGCTTCAAAAATCGTAGCCCAACCCTGCTAAATCACGGGTTAGACCAGGTCGGCCCTATGTGCTTAGCCCATATTAATGGCTCTTATTTAAATCAATGTCTAGCACAATGTAATCTAGCTGAATTACCAACTATGAGTAAGCACCTCACCTAGACAAATGGGCATGTGTTTAGTAGAATAGACAAGGCATTGGTAAATGCAGAATGAATAATTAGAATGCCACCAATACAGATCCAGATAATGGAGACCTTATTCTTAGACCATTCACCTTTGGGTCTCACAGTGGTGTAGCAAAGTGCAAGCAAAAAGAGATTATTCGGGTTTCTATAATTGTTTCACACAACACCCAAGCTTTCAAAATAAAGTAGCTCAAGGTTGGCAAAGGCAAGCAATAGGAATGAAAGGTGTGTGGCAGAAGTTGAAGGCTGTGAGAAGACAAATGCAACTACTAAATAAGAGAGAGTTTTCAGGAGTGCCAGATAAGGTTAACCAACTTAGAGAACAACTGGAGAAAAGACAAAAACAAATGACTATGCTTCCTATACCACAACAGATGATTGATGAGGAAAGATAAACCATGAAAGAACTAATGAAATGGAGCCAAATTGAGGATAATATATATAAAAAAAAATCAAGAGTGCAGTGGCTTAAGCTGGGGAATTTCAACACAAAATATTTCTTTGCTAGTATGAAGTACAAAAAAGCTCGCAATCAAATTACCATGCTAACAAGAGAAGATAGGAATTTGTTGAGGGAAACATAGGAAATCACTAAGGAAGCTGTGAGATTCTATCAACAACTGCTTGGACAAACAAGTTCCAAAATGCCTGCAGCACAACAGAGAATCATGAAAGAGGGACCAGTACTTATAAGAGACCAACAACTATTCCTAATCAAAGATTTCACCAAGGAAGAGGTGTTGACAGCCCTCAAAAGCATTGATGACAATAAAGCACCAGAAGGAGATAAATTCAACTCACACTTTTTCAAGAAAGCTTGACCTATAATTGGAAATGATGTGATAGATTCAATATTTCAGTTTTTCTAATGCAATCAGATGTACAGACCTATCAACACAACCACAGTCACACTAATTCCAAAGGTAAAGCATCCTAATTCAATAAAGGAGTACAACCTATATCCTGTTGCAACACTATTTACAAGATTATATTTAAAATGCTTACCCAGAGACTCCAAAGTGTAATGAATTTACCTTTTAGATCCTAGTCAGGCTGCCTTTGTCCCAGGGAGAATGCTTACTGATAATATGATACTAAGCCATGAGTTGGTCAAGGGATATAGGACGAAAGATATATCACCAAGATGTATGATCAAAGTAGACATGCAGAAGGCATATGATTCACTGGAATGGCACTTCCTTGAAGAGGTGTTGAAGGGTCTGCAAATACCTTCAAAATTCATTACTTGGATCATGCAATGTGTGACAACAGTGACTTATGCCATAATGGTAAATGAATCTCCTAATGCTCCTTTCAAGGAAAAAAAAAGGGGTCAGACAGGGTGATCCTCTGTCACCTTATCTATTTGTACTAGCAATGAAGCATTTTACTAGATCTTTGAAGATACTAAGAATAAAAGAAGGCTTCAAATTTCATCCAAGATGCCAAAAGCAACATTTTGTACACGTGAGCTTTGCTAATGATCTTCTGTTGTTTATTAGAGGAGACCTTCCATCAATAACATTGTTGTATGATTGTTTCCTGGAGTTCTTTAAATTATCCGGACTAATAACTAATCAAGATAAGAGTAATATATACTTTGGTGGAGTCAATGAACTAGTGCAACAACAAATGCTCCTTCACACAGGCTTCAAAAAGGCTCCTTACCTTTCAAGTATTTGGGAGTACCATTAAGCTCCAAGAGGCTAACAGTTTATCAATGCCAACCAATGTTAGATAAGATGGTAGAAAGAATCAAATCATGGGTAGTAAAATACCTTTTATATGCAGGAAGACTTCAGCTAGTGCAAAGTGTGCTAACATCAATCTAGGCTTTTTGGTCCTAGATCTTCGTGATCACTAAAAAGGTATTAAAACAGCTAAAAGCAATATGCAGGAGATTTCTATGGACAGAAGATCATCAACACAAAGGAAAATCTCCAATTGCATGGGATATAATTTGCAGACCTAAGGTGCCAGGAGGACTTAATGTTATTGAAACTCAATGCTGGAACAAAGCACCTATCCTAAAACACTTGTGGAATCTAGCAAAAAAGAAAGATAAGTTGTGGATAGAATAAGTTCAAATATATTACCTGAAGGGAAAAATGCCGTGGGAAATCCAAGCCAAGCAAGCTTCATGGACAATCAGGAAAATACTGCAAGCAGGTGCTTGGATGGAGGAAGCAGACATACAAAAAAAGCGAATCATTGATGCAAACAACTTCTCAATTAGACAGATGTATAGTTCCTAAGAGGATCATTCACAAAGGTGCATTGGAGAAGGTTGATATGCAATAATCATGATAGTCTTAGATGGGTGTTTATACTATACATAGCTCTACAGGATAGACTCTACACAAGAGACAGGCTAGAGAAGTGGGGCATCACTACAGACACTATGTATGCTCTTTGTAACACTGAAGCTGAAACACACCAGCATCTATTTTTTACTTGCAACATATCCAAACAAGTATGGCAACAAATGTTGAACTGCCTATCCATCAATCGACAAAGTCAAGGTTACGAAGAGGAGATAACATGGGTTGTGAGAATGCAGGACAGAAGGCTATGATATCAGACATATATAGAGTTACTTTGGGAGCAGTTGTTTACTTTGTATGGCAAGAAAAGAATTGTAGAATTTTTCAGCAAAGAGACAGGAGCACAAAACAATAAGTGAGCCAGATGATACACGAGGTACACTGCAGATGTAGTTCAATTCCTAGACTGGCAAGTGCACTGACTAGATTCAATTACTATCCATGGTATGTTATAAAGTATAGAAAATGGAAGATCTGATAGCTGAGCATAGAGAATGGGCCATTCCATCTCCTAGGATTCAAAAATGTACATATTGATAGATTCGGTAATAAAATTACAGTTACCAAAAAAATGTTAAATTGAATTCTTTCGTGAAATTCTACTAGGTATATTCTTATTGTTGTAATGTTAAATTGCATTCTTTATTTATTGGGATTTTAATTATATGGTATACACAATTTAAGAAAACTACCAATTTTGCATCTCAAAAAATTTATATAGATTATCAATTGAATGGGAATTACTAAAAAAATTGATTATAAATTGAATACGAATTATTAAAAAACATTGATTATGAAAAAACTATCAATTTTGCATCTTAAAAAGTTTGAACAATACACTTCACAGAAAAATATAATATTCTTAAAATAAGTTTAATTTAGGTTTAGGCTATTAATGTGTTTAAGCCACCTGCTAACACTTAACTAGGACCAAAAAACAAAAAAATGCCTTCTCAGAGATGTCAAGTTTCAGAAAGTTGGCATTTCTTACATCCTTTTAGAAAAATATTACATGTCATATGTACTAGTTCAACCTAAAAATTTGCACATCACTTGGCACCAAAGCTGCAACCAATATAATTTTGGGTGATTATGTTAAGACGATTTTGCATGACATCCATAGACGGATAAGGAGGAAAACACAGGCGGTAAAAGCATGTGCGGGAGGAAGGCAAACAATCATGAGACGTTGAGGTTCTGTAGATGTGAAGTTTAGAATCTAAACCACCAAAACCCTCAACAGGCAGAGACTTGATTGAAGTCCAGAAGAACAGAAGCACATTTCTCTGCTCAACCGACATACGCTCAACTATCTGCAGCAATAGAAAAGAAAACTTTGAAAATGCTTCCCCAGATAATAACTTTGAAAGAGTTCAGAAATCTACCACTTTCGAAAACAATGAAAAAAGAGAAGATCAAAGTGGCAAAGGTGTAGATTTCTTGATAGTTGATATTCTGGAAACATAATTAGTAGCAGACAAGAAATAAGTACCTCCCAGAACCAGGATATTTGAGGATCATTTTTTTTGTAGCCATTGTAATTTGTATGCTCTTTCCAGTCTTCTACAGAAATAGCAGTAACACTACCATGAAGCATCCTGTTAAGGTCTTCATGATCTAGGATCTGGAAAAAGGAATCTCGGAGCCGTCGGTCAGTAATTACGTCAGCAAAACCTCGAACAAAATGGGCTACCTGATGAGTGATTGATGTCACAAAACGATGTTTAACAAGAAGATCAACATACTTATCCCTATTCTCACTGTTCACTATGGTATCTTTCCCATTAGGGCAAAGCTCCACCACTTTCCTGGATCCCAATTCTTCATCTTCACAAACAAATGTTAGGCCTAGGATATCTTCATCCACCATCTTCGCATCCATCTCCAGTATCTTCTTGCAACCATCATACAAGTATGGATCTGCATCCCTAATGTCTTCAAACGAAATATTCTTTCTAGCTAATTGCAAAAAAAAAACACGATCAATTGCAATGCTTATTTGTACTTTATGCAGCAAGGCCAACGCGATCATCCTGCCGGAGAAGATAAAATATTCAAGGTGCAAGGGATCCACTTTAGATGCTGCAAGCACAAAATTCAGATGAGGGTTATTTGCATTGTAGTAGAGAGAATAATATTACTTTTCGTGAAACATCAAAAGATTGTATCTAAGAGCTTGCAACCATCTTATAAATGCAGCTGTGCTTCAAGTTTCATCCCAATCTAGAGAACTCTGATGAAGAATCTTCCCAGTTGTTTCATGCTTTGTAACGAGGGAAAAAAGTGATAATACAACTAGTTAATAATACTCATATGCCATATAATCCAAGTACACCTAATGCAGCTTTATTGAAAGTTGCTTCTTGTAGTGTGCCATATTGTGTTGAGTCATTATCTTAGTTAATTATCATTTGTTGAATATTTGGATTCTGGGTTTGAATTTGGCTGCTACGGTGCACTTCAATTTCATCCAGGGGGTGGGATGTATTTATGCATGGTTTTTAATCACTTGAATCAATTTTCTTTCCCCAAGAATGTACATTTGCAGTCAAATTTTGATTTTTCACCTACCAGAGTCATTTTCTCCACAGGCTACTCCTCCTAGAATCTACAAACTGAATCTTGGTCAAACCATCCAAATCCCAGTCCTAACTATTTATTGCAGATTAAATGTTCCACAAATTGCTGTTTTTGTTTTCTTTTTCCCTGATGAGCAGATATGGATTTTAACGATGAAAGAACCTAGCAATAAGAAGATGCTGGGAGATATATTGGCAGAAGTGACAAAAGGAAACAAAAACTCAGCTTTTTCTGCTGGACAGTAAATGAACTTATAAAGTCTAGTATGGTTCCAGTGCCATTTACATCTAGCATGAAACACCAAAAAGGATGTGTTTGAGTTCAATCCAAGAGTATCGCTTCCTTTCTCTGCAAAGTATCATTGAATCTTCTCTCTAGATGATCCACTAGATTGCTGCCGGAATGGTATCCCAAATTTTTATGATAAGATGTCTTTTGTACTGAACCTGCAAGAAATTCTGCTGCAGCCTTGGCACAACCCAATCGTAAACCTAGCAAGTTAAAGATCCTGCTCCATATATGCGCTACCTTTTCTCTGATGGAGGAAAAGATGGTTCACCTATTGCAGATATGTAGCCCTGTCATTAAGAGATTATTCTGTCTGAGGCATACCATACCAAGAGTTTACTCCATGGCCAACTATATAAGGGCAAAATCTACCTTTGGTCAAGAGTGTATAGCAAGACTTAAACAGTAAAGAGACCATTTGTTTGTCCTTTCCAATCAAGGTGTCAAGCTTGGGCTGTAGGTTGGAGCTGCTGCACAATTGTTTATACGAGCTGACATAATTTTTATATTTTCCACGTTGTTCTGTTCCTTCCAAGGAGAACTTCCTATCCTTCTTTTGGGTTGGCAACATAGTTAATCAAATCTGAGAAGGGGAGTGTGGTAGTGGTTTGATACAGAAAAAGATGCTAAACAATCTGAAACGCTGTTTTTAGTGAGTAGTACCTTGCCATATATCCAACCAGGATATTTTCCCCCTATCCTCAACCCTTGAATAATGAATAGTGCATGTTTCTGTAGTTCCTTCCACAAAGCTCCAATATGTGTCCTCATTCGTTTATCTTTATTTATACAAGTTCCATTTCACTTACCATAAGATTAATAGACAGAGGTGTGACCTCATGATCATAAGTAGGTCAAACCAAAAAAGTCTCTAGACGGATAGGAAAGACTACAACATTTTTAAAATAGAGACAGGTGCAGCTCCACGGTCATAAGTCAATCAAAACAGTTTTCTTGAAGGACAGTTAAGGATCGAAAAATTTTATCAATAATATAGAGACACGGTCATAAGTCAAGCTAACAGTTCTCTTTAAGGACAGGAAAGGATGCAAAAATTGATTTGAAGTAGAGATGTTGCAAGAAATGAGCTGCTATCATCAAATTCAAAGGATAATAACCAATGCACTCTGGAATTACTTAATTTACGTAGCAATAAATAAGTAAAACCCTCATACATGGGTTTCATGAAAGAGTTGAACCTCAAAGATACGAGGGTATGAGCAGCAACATCAGGCAACTTTACATGGTTAGTTAACAGAAGGTGATAAAAACAAGCATAAGAAACATCTTTCATCCTCAAAAACTTTAGATCCAAACACTAACGAAAGGATGAGTGAGAACAAAATGTCACATGTATTTGTGCATAAAGGCAACAAAAGCATACCTGGATTTGGATAGAACCTTCTACCATCATTTGGGCAAGAAATAAACAGAGCATTCTGAGGATTGAAAATGGCTTGACATACCAAAGAAAACCACTCCCTCAACACACCAGGCCCAGTAGCTTCTTCATTCTCGAATTGAATAAATAAGTGGCCTCGCAACAATCTAGAATCCGCATGTCCTATGTACTCAAATGAATCTTCAAAGAAACGGGACCTGCAAATGACCATCTCGTAAAACTGCTCGTTTCTACGGCTCCCTTCTCGAAGCATCTTCAAGGCAAAACGCTGCCTTATCTTAAAATGTGTTATCTCCTTGTGTTCAAGAATCCACAGATAATCTGTAGACCTTTTTGAAAGCTTAACAATTAAAAAGCACAATGCAAGTCGTCTTTGCCTCATCCTCTCCCAAAAAATTTCCTCCAAGCCGTTATACAGCTTTGAAATGCTCTGTAACTCCTTCATAATTAAAAGATACCGGGTCCAACAGCACATAATAAGCTCACCTCTTTCTTTGATTAACAAACCCAGCTGGCTTTCTAGTTTCTTCAGACACAGCTCCAATTTTTCCAGCAAGTTGCAAAAAGCATGATACATTCCCTCAATCTCAAATCCTCTCAATCCAGCTTCACCTTGCATCAATGAAGAGAAACTAACCGGACTGCCAAATGCTTCCTGATGCCGTATTGCACAATTTACCGGATACATAAACTTGATAACAGCCATGTCGCTACAGGATAACCATGTAAAGTCAGCTGATCCCACACTCAATTCTAAAGAACGTGATAACCTTGTTGCCAACTCACAAACAAAAGGGAAAACATCCTGCCATCTTAACACAGGCTTAGCATCATGTACATACCAGTCCATCAAAGCAGCTAAATTACTCCGGCAGAATATATACAAAGCATCATCAACACCAGAAGCCCTTCTCAGAATCTTACAAAATTCTAAAAATATAGGAGCACACTGCCTATATACAGTTACAGGGTTGGGGAAAAGTGTCTTACATGAATGTATAAATTGAAAAATACATCCATGAACAGCTTGTTTGGTAGTTCCAGAAGAAGATACATAAAGCTTTACCAGAGCCGCAGGAACAGAGGAGTGAATAAATATTAGGAGATATTCCTCAGATTTATTTGCGCCGTCCTTTGGGGTCATTACAAGAAAATCGGTAAGCATCTTCGTTATACGGGCCACATTAGTATCAATCTCTGTTTGAACAGTGCAGTTGCAGAGGTCATGAATAAGCCAACTCAACTCATTCATCAGTTTCCACGCATAAGGATGGCGCGTTCTTCGCATTCTTCCGACGAGTTGCAGGGTATCGTCTTTTTGTATACCACATTCCGATAACGTTTGGGCAAACTGAAGCTCTTTCCCGCGGTAGATTAACCGCTGTTGGATAGCTCGTACACCGACAACCGATCGAACTGGTTGGATTCCGATGATCGACTGGATTTTCCGATGAACCGATGCAACTGTGTCGGTGGACTTGGCTTGCAGGAACAGGGTTTTGTCGCCGGCACCGGTAAACATACGGACGAAAAACTGAATGGGAGTTGACGGAGAGGGAGAGAGGGTTTCGTCAATTCTCAACGAGGAGGAGGAGGCGGCGGCGGCGGCGGCGGCGATATAATCATCGAACTTGCGTTTGGTGCTAGTTCTGTGGGATAACGGATACGCCATTGGCAATTCTGATGAGGAGGAAGCGTTGTTTGAGTTTTGAGCTCTAATATCTGAAGCGCTCGGTTTTGAACATATATTAAGTAGTCTCCATTTAAGTGAGTCCGCAACACTATTTTGTAACTATAGTGAATTCTGTCCTATTTACTTATTTATATTTTATTTATACTTATATTTATTTATATATATATTATATTATACTATATTAAAAAGTATAAAAATCCTTAAAAATATTTTTTGAGCTTTTTGTCTTTTGTTAAAAATCTCTTCTTTATATAAAATCAGTTTTTCACTATTTTTTTTTAAATTATTTTTTTAATTATATTTATAGTATTAACTTTTAAAATATATGGAAAGAAGTAATAAAATAAGTACTTCTAGTATTATTTTTTGTACACTATGTCTTTTTAAATAATATCTTTTTAGGGTCTTGAAGAAGGTATGTTTTGACTTTAATAAATTATGGTGAAACTTTTTATAAAAAATAATTAAAAATTCTAAAGTTACAATAATATTTATTTTGAAAATATTTAAAAAATATGCATATATTTTTATTTTATTTATACAAAAAAAAAAAAGTTAAACCTTCTAAGAATCACAGTGCTTTATTAATACCAATGTAGCTTTTTAAATTTTTTTATTTAATGAATCTGCATAGTTATTGTTATTTTATTATATCTCTATATACTATATTAAAAGTGTGAAGGCCCTTAATAATGTTGATTGAACTTTTTGCCCTTCATTAAAAGATTTTTCTTTAAATAAAATCATTTTTTCATCTTTTTTTTAGAATTATTATTTTAATAATACTAAAAATAAATAAAAATTAAATAAAGAAAAATTCCTATGCAAAGAATCTTTTTCCAACTAAAATAGACTTGGTGTAAAAGGAAATTAGTCAAAAAGAAAAAAATTAAAAGAGAAAATTAAATAAAGTAAAATCCCAACACAAAGAATCTTTTTCCAACTAAAATAGAAGAAAATTAGTCAAAAAAAAATAAAAGGGAAACATCCAAAGTGAAAAAGAAAAAAAATTAAGGAAAAACTTCCAATAAAGTTTTCCATTTTTTTGTAGGGAACACGATTTTGTTAATTTTATTTTTTACTTTTTTTTTCCTTTAACTAACACAAGTTTCTCAATTTGAAAAGGAAACCCAAATAATGACTTAAAAAAAGTTAAATGGGGAAAAGATATTAATTGTTTGAAAATAATAATCAAATAAAATTTCTTCTTATTTCATCATGAATCCTAATTGTTGACATCCAATTTTTATCCTCCACGGTGTCAAATTATTCACGGGGCTTTATTTTATTTTTATTTTTAACATTTTTTTAAAATAAATTTCAAAAAAAAATATTAATTTTAACCCGGGCGCGTGACTACACGCATCCCTAATTTAATACCCCTCC
>JAABOM020000110.1:200493-242367 GCA_011800125.2 Solanum clarkiae | reverse complement strand
CGTATAGCCCATTAACGCGAGATTCAAACACTTTTGAAAACTAGTGCTAGTTTAACCAAATCATGTCATATTTCATTAGTATAGGATAAGTATGGTAAGGTGTGGGGTGTTACAACTCATCAATCAACTCAATCCTCAATGCTCTGTCAATTTACTTAAAACTCAACCTTATTGGATTATCTCAGCTCAACTCATCTCAGTTACTCATCAACTCATTCAATCAATGCAAATCATCAAATTCAACTCAGACTCAAGTGGTCATTTAGACTTACTCAATTTGACTCATCATGTAGTGCAAGCAAGGTAATCATATATAGCAATGTATGTGACTTAATGCAATATGCTTCTCATACTCAATCAAACTCAAATTACTCAATTAGATAGTCAAATTCAACCTCACTCAGTTACATGCATATAATTTGATAAAATCATGTGATAAGGGTGCATGCTATCAAGTATAAAACTTTACCTCAATTTCATATATAGAAATTATGTAACATAGCAAATACCTCATACCTTATCATGAGAATTCATAATAATATAAGAATTTTAGTAATTGAATAATAGAATTTTCCAAATCTTGACTCAAGAAGATGAAAGGACGTGTGGAAGAAGGTAATCCACACTTTGGTAAGCCTTACATACCTAGAGATGGAAAAGACAATCAATCTTCAATGGATCCCCATTCTAGAACCAAGAACTTTTGCTCTTCTCCCTCCTCTGGTGCTCTCAAGAAAGCCCTAAGTGTGATGAATGATGGGAAATACGTTTAAGATCTCATTCAGGACTTAAATTAAGTCCAAAACATCCAAGGGTTAAATTAAAGAGGATAGGAATAGACAAAATTACCCTTCTTAAAACTTGTGTCATAATTCTACGAAACCCCATCTATAGTCATAGAGCATTCTATGGGCTGTAGACAGCCTCTCGTGAATGAGGGGTCTAAAAACTTGAGTTACTTAAAACTGGCACGAGACCTATCCTTCAAGTCGTAAAATATTCTATGAGTCGTAACACCTCGTAAAATTTATCAAAATGCCCCTAGAACGTAATCGTGCACATAGTGCATCTTCCAAGGCTCCGATAGAAAATTTAAGACCAGACTTGTGATCAACGCGAAAAATCGAGTGAGAAAATGGCCTCGACCCATTTTAGAGCAACCAGGTCGAAAATAAGTTTTGCAAGTCTAATCGAAAATAGTGAGGCTGCGCACAGGGCCGCGATACAGACCCATACTTATGTTTTTTTCTTCATTTTTGATGGATATTAAAATTCCTAAAAATAAACTGGTGCGTGATACGTCCGTGTTGTCGGCCAGTGCAATTTTGGTGATGAGTTTTCTTTTAATTGTGGGAAAGGAATTTTGGATATTCCCAACCTAGTTTAATACCCCAAAATATGTTTTAACTCCTTTAATTCATACGAAGGGTTTCATAAACCCATATTCTCCTAGTTCTAAGTACATGAAAGTTTCTGAGAGAGATAGCAAGAAGGGGATTGAGGATTTCCAAAGTTCGAGCCAAATTCTTGATGAAGATTAGTACAATCTTCATCCTAGGTATGTAAAGGCTATCCAGAACATGAGATTTTTCTCCCATGTGTCCCCATGATTGAATTAGGTTGAATAAATGAAAATGATAGGTCTTGTTGTACAAAAATCTTAAATGCATCTTGAAAATCATTTTTACTTTACCTATATTTTCTGAAATTGATGATCATCATAATTTGAACTACTTTTTTAAATGCTTTACCTAGACTATTGTATAAACTCTACATGTTTTACTGCCAAAAATGCCATAAATGAACCTAGGATTGATGTCTACTACCTTGAGAACGTAATTGTGCTTGATTGTTATGGTCTGGGTCTTGATTTGAGTGAGTACTGATGATAATGTTGCTGGAATTGATAGAGTGTGAGACCCTTAGAGTCTTTAGGAGGTTACACTTGAGTTCTAAAGAATGTTCATAATTTTCCCGAGTTGAGAGATGAGGAGATGAGTTGATTCCCTTGTCCAAAAGAGACTAAATGATGAGAAACCTTGATGTTGATGTTTATGAACATGTTGAGTCCTGAGAGGAGTATTGAGCACCGAAAATGAGTAAGAGTGAGTCCCGCTCGCACTCATTAACTACGTGGCCATCATACAAAAGGATTGGACCATGAGCAACAGATGTTTCCTTAGTCCCAAAAGAGGACTTGATGTTATTATAAACCCACAGATGTACGTGTTTTATCCTGGCAAGGTACTGGGCGAATGCCGCAACGATATCACTTCATGTACCATCATCAGCTCATAGGTGATGGGTGTAGGTCTAAGAAACTCCCAAAGAGGTCTTATGTTGTTAGTACTCTAATGTTGATATGATAGTATGAGTCTTGACTAATGGTGTTGTGGTAGTGTCCTATTCCTTATCCTTAGTTGAGATTGAGTAACCGATAAGTTGATGTCATATTATACTATTTTGTCTATACTGTTTACATTAGCCCATTTTGCATACAGTGCATTCCATGTACTAACACCCTTTTGGCGCTATATCATTTTATGATGTAGATTCAGTAGACAGAGGACTTCAGCAGGCGAATCATTAAGGTTCAGAGCTATTTGATTCTAGAGAGTGGTGAGTCCTCCCCTGCATTTAGAGGCTAATTCTTTCTTTATTTTTGTTGAGTTATTTCATTTGATTGTGTTAGTCATGGCTTGTCATGGTACCTTCTTAGACGGTAGTTACAGAGGCTTTATAGACACCCGTGGAAGCTTTTAATCGAACGGGTGCTCTTGGTTAGCTGATGTATCAGGCGGCTCGTATTGTTTGTTGACTATAATTTAGAAACTTCGTTATCATAGGTAGCATATGTTGAATATCTATAAAAAAGATTTTATGCTTGTTATAGATGATAGATGATGATTGGGGTCCTTTTTCCCCCTTGTTTCCGTTCTAAACTAAGTTTCTTCATTTATCTTGCTTCATGTGACAGACATTGTTGAGAAGTCTTATTGCTCACTGATAGCTAAGGTTATTATTCTATAACATCTTTCGCCAATTTACTGATTGAACGATTGTGATGGGACTAGGTGGTTCACTTGGAGACTAGCAATATTTTTCGAGTGCCAGTTATGCCTAGGATACCCTTCCGGGGTGGCACAATTCACTCCAGGTTAGGTATAAAGAATTAAGGGGTGTTACACTCGAATCCAGAATGAACAACTAATTTACCCTCTAGTTGGCCAGACTCTGAAGTATAGATATAAGCAGTATAAGAGTAATCTATGGAATACCATTCATATATTGTAAGAATTAATGACTAAAACATTGTCTATGTCTATAACCCCAGAATATGGGAAGATTAGCCATACATCATAGTTTCATACATCAAAAATAGGTTAATAAACATCCACAACTAAGAATCAAATGTAAAAACTAACCAAAATAACTTTAGAAGGGAGTTTTTAGTCGTCTCTCCTTTATTCCGTACAAAATTAGTTGTGAAACCTAAAGTTAAAAATAAAATATAACTTAAAATTCTGGTAGTTCAATTTTGCCCTGGAATCTCCAAAGTTCGCGATACGGACATGTTAGTTTTAAGGTGATTTTCGCTTTAAATACTGACTGGGCCAAATTCTGCCTTCCTTGTGCAAAGTCAGCGACACAGACTATGTATTTTCACACTTCGTGCCTTTTTCTCCAAGTTTCCATCTAGCACAACTTTTCCTTAGGTCCGTGATGCGTACTTGAGCATTTTTGCTGAGCTGACTATTTTTTCCTTCAGTTCTACAGTCGAGTTTTTCCTCCTTGTCCAGAATGAGTCCAGACTAGCATATTCTGATTAAAAACCTACAAAAACACAACCGACAGATACACTTGACCTGGATTAGCAAAATAAATGAAATCTCACTAAAAATACCTAGATCTAGGGATTTGTCCTCTAATTAGGCTCTATTTATGGGTAGTTTTAGCTAGTTTGATGTATAAATACGCCTAAGACCAGTTATGATAAATTGGTATCAAATTCCTAGGTTCATAAGTCTCACATGTATACAAGCCCAGTTTAATAGAGTCTTGAGGATCAGTGCAGAGACGCTCGTCTTATCTTTGAGAGGCTATGGCCATTATTAGAAAGAGAGTTCTTATTTCTTGACTCCCAATTGTGTATTCTTGATTCGATCTAATTCTTTATTACTTTACTCTATTTCCCCCCTTATGATGAGGACTCATGCTTGGTATTTTGTGCATATATTGAGATGTACTCGCATGGTTTTGGAATTAAATCTGGTTTGAGGAAGAGATAACAAACTTAATGGAAAGATATGTGGGCAGTCTTGGACTATCTTATAATTTGAATAGATTGGGTTAGGTTGAGGTTCGATGATGTATGTTGAAGATAGGGTATCTGAAAATAAAAACTAGTTGAAGGACTTCATAAACGTCTTATTAATTCTAGTTGAAAGACTTCATAAATGTCTTATTAATTCTGATCATCCATTCAACAATGAGGGTGGTACTTGCATGGCCTACTTGTATTCAACAAGACTTCGTATATGTTCTAGGTGATTCGACAATATGGTACGGTGTAGTTGAGAAAATGGCATGTTATGAGTACAGTAATTCGGGATTACTGATATTAAGTTTGTCAAAAAGAGGGTTGCTTAGTATAGGTTGAGGATGGTATTGCGTTCATTGAGACTATAACTTCTACCGTGGTTTTATGGAGTGGGTATATATAGTAAGAAGGGTTATGAAACGATATGCAGTATCTATGTTCATTTGTCTATGGTTATGGGTTTTGTTATCTTTGCTACCGATCTAGTCTATGAAAGGGGGCATATTGCTTGGTTAGAAATAAAACTAATTTGGTTATGTATAACAGTTATTCAATGGGATAAAAAAAGTGGATTATTTGAGTACGAACTTCTCGATGAGTAAGATGTGTTCTAGTAGTGGATCTAGTAGCCCTTTTGACATGGTACCCAGTAATATACGAGAATAAAGGCATTGATTGTCGAGCAGGAACACTAGCTATTAAGAAGTTATCAATTGTTTCACCCACTAAGGTAATAGGGTATGATGTTGTAGTCATATTTAGAAAAAAACCAACTGGTTGTTAATGCAGACACTTGCATTTAGAATTGATCATATGAAAAGTCATAGTGGTGGATCTTGGTGTGGGTATTAATGTGTTTAAGAGTTGGTTTTATTTCAGAACTCTTTATGGGTGTTGGTGACTTCATTGTACCAAAAAGAGTGGATTGACATTGAGAATGTTAGTGAGAAGTGTGTGTCAAAAATTGGTTAAAGTCATCAAATTTGGGTGGTATAACTTGAATGTGAAGTAGCATATTAATTATAAGATAAGTTTGGTATTGTAACGTGGCTTTATTTGCCTTGTTCGGGATATGGTAATAGGGTTACATATGCATTAGATAGATTAAAAATTGTTAGGTAAGATTTGAGAAAGAGGTTTACAGATTTTTAACTCAAGTGTGGGGATAGGTTCCTTTATGGTTTCAAATTCGGTAACTAGTATGACTTAGGTTCCCATTGAAGGATATGGTGAGATTAATGAGAAAATAGTTGATGATACAGGTATTATTTAATTTTTGTCTTAGATAGGATCGATTTTTGTGGTGTGAATTAGAATTCAGGTTTTCCATTATAAGTTACATTTGTGGAAGATGGTTTTGTCAAGTTATGGGTTTGCTAGGTAATAAAATGATTTGTTATGTTGGTTATTAAGCATTTGGAAGGACTTTTAGCATGGTTTTGGTTGTAGATTCTATTGCTTATTTGAGTAGTTTGGTTTGAAGTAAGAGGCAATCTGCTGTGGAGTTTTAGCAGAGGAATAATAATGATACATGGGTTAAGAAAAAGTATAAGAGCTTTAGACAACAAAGAGTTTGAGTATTTAGTATTGAATTATTAGTATGGGTTAAATATCCAAACATCTTAGCAACATTGATGACGGAAACAAGTTATGAAATGCGAAAGAGATGAGACAACACATATAGATCCTTGGTTTAAAGTTGAGGATTTTATGAATTCTCACATTGATTTATATATACTAACGTAAGTTGGATTGGCTGGACACAGGATTACAAAAGATTATCAACTACTTTTCTGAAAGTTGGCTTTGGTTTAGATGAAAAAGTCATATATGGGAGATTTTACATTTTCACATTAGGTTGGGTTGTTCGATCATAGTAGGTGACTCATGGATTCATTACAAAAAGAACTTATAATTCTACATGGTCATTAAGGATTTCGGAATGGATGGACACAACCTTGTTAAAGGAAGTTACATATGCTATCATGATGTAATGACCTTCCATGTTATTTCTCTCATTTTCTTGTATTTTAGCATTTAGAACCCTAAGTCACTCATGACTTCTTGGCACTAACAGTTCCATTGTCTGGTCGTTTATTTGGATTCTGTGCATGTTTTCATATTTTAGATCTTTTGAAACTTCAATGATTAACTTCGGTCAAAAGTTTAGGCAAACGACCTTAGAAGGCATTCTGATGATTGCATTGACTCTAGAAGGGTCATTTTAGGCTAGAAGCATTGTTGGCTTGGGTCTCGAGGTTATCTGTGTGATTTTGTGTCATTAGAGGTTTTAGCTTTAAGCTTTGGCCTATGTTTGACCTTGGTCAATATGCTCAGATAAAAATTATATTAGCATGACTAGTTCTGGAATATCGAGTTTGATGCAGAAAGGACCTTTAATTTAAAACCTGATGCATCCAATCTGGGTTTAATCACTTTGATGAGATGTTGGAAAGCATAAAAGCCTAGAGTTGACTTTTGGAGAATTAGTTGTCGTATGAGAATTTCGTTAGTTATGTTAGCCTCAAAATGTTGAATTTGGTCTAGGGAGCATTGGTTTGTGTTTCTAGGTCTTCTTTATGATTTTGAGTGTTTGGACTAAAAGTTGAATTTTAGGCCTAAGGGGTCCTGAAGGAGTATTTGTATCATAACAACCCTTTTTTGAAGATCTAACAATTTCATTGAGTCTGGAATGTTGAATTTAGTGGGGTAGTATATCTAGTTTATTTTATTGAGTTTAAACGAATTCCGAAGATCCATTCATAGACATTAAAAAGGGGGCAAAAGCTGATATCCAGTGCAACCCTTTTAGAAGCCAGAAATAAGGCTTTTAAGAACCAGATTTTTGCTTTTTAACAACTAGATTTTGCTTTTTAAAAAAGAGCAATTTCAGTTCTCAACACACATTTTTAAATTGTGATATCTTGAGCTAAGAAGCTCCATTTGAGGTGATTCAAAGTTTAGCACGTTTGTTTTGATCATGGCTACACACTAGAGTGTTTGGGGAGTGTTGGGAGCTCAGCACTTTGAGTTAATTTCATCTCCAAAGAGGCTGCCAGCCCTTTTCTTCCTTACTTTAATTTGTGAAAATTTTCAAGGACCAATTTTGGGTTGTTCTGAGCCCCGAATTATGATTTGTTTTAGGACACAAGTTCAGAAAAGTAAAATATACCTTTTATGGAGTCAATTTTGATATTTTTAACACAAGTTCCACAATCTTGTTTTAGGCCCAATTTGGATTCGTCTTTGAAAAAAGCAATTTTAGTATTAAAGTCATCCATATTGACATATTGATCAATAATTTATGGTGTGATGGAGATCAAGAGATGGATGCATCTCGTGTATTGGATTTTGATCGTGCGTGACCAGCTTTGAGGTAGACAACAATCTTTTTTCTTTACTAAGCCCTACTTGGTAATGTTTACTACGAATTTCATGTGAATTTGGATTGAATTTGCTAGGTATACCTTTTCCCCCATTCTGTCCTTTTTTTGTGATTTCCAATTGAGTCTTAGACTAGTATAGTCCTTTAATATAGGACGAGTATCTTTGTGAGTGACCTTAGACTAAGTTTGAACCTTAGATGCCAGTTATGAGTTTTATTGCCTCCGTAGCCAGGTGTGGCTTCTAGTTGGGCTTGTTTTCAGATTGTGTGCCTAGTGCAAGTGTCTAAGACCTGAGTAGATTGTTGCAATCGTAGATTTGACTTAATTGTGATTAGACATAGACCAGGGCTTATGGTTTTGGAGTAAGGCATTGATCCTAGAGATAATTTTTCCCCTACTTGATTTTGAGCCCCTTGTGACTCCTTTGGTGCATATTGAGTTGTATGTTGGTAATATTTTTATTAGATTATGGCTATCCTATTATGTTGGTCCCGAGGCCTTGTTCGAGGAGTAGTTGAACCCCAAGTTAGTTCTCTCCACTTTCATAGTATAGTGGTAGTGGTATGATTTTTTTAATCTTGTATGTGTTGTTTGGATATTGATGATGACATGTATTACATTGGTTGCTCATTCTCACTTATTCTATGGTACACTCCTATACATTGTCTCTTCATTATTATGCATGGAAAGGAAGTTTTCATACTATTGATATAAAAATCGTTAAAACTAGTTTTTAGCTGGAGTGATTCCACCTGGATAAGTTGATTACTAGATTTTGATACTTACGAGGCATCGAGGACATGCTCCTTTTACTTGAGTCTTTAGAGACATTTGGGTTGACCTCAGATTTATGTCTTGACTAGTTGGTGAATCAGCACCCAATTTGCATTGTTATGATTACTATTATTCGATATCGCATGGGTCTTATCTTGCTAATCGAGATATCCTTTAGGGCATATATGTACACTTGATTATTGAATGCATTACTAATGTTCCCGATGGCTCTATAAAGGAGGCTTCATTCATGGTGAGAGGTTCGGGCTCTAGTTTTCGACTCACACATAAAGCGTAGAATATCTACATTAGTACCACCGTTGTCTTCATCTATGATTTAAAGTCCGAGTTATTGTTGTCACTGATGGTTCTATTGCATATTTTGTATTCACATGCATCACCTGTCACCAGTATATTGGTTGTTCGGTACCTCTAGTGGTATGGGATTTCGGTTGGGTTATGTTTGTTGACTGTATCATCCAAGGTATATGCATCCGGTTTGTTATTTATTTGATTATACGTGTACTTACTTTTGTTGTAATACTAGTTATTGAATTGTGAGACTTGCTTCGGGTTTAATGTAATCCTCTCTTTTAGGTTGAGTTGGATCAGTTCCTAAGATGTTAGATTTTATTCATACATTTGGTGGTTGTCATCAAATATTTATTTCTTAGTGGACTTTTACAGCTTGTAATTCGTGTTAGCAAGGTCTTAGACTTGCTCTTCCAGGTATGCTTCTTGATTTAGCTTCTTCACTCTGTATATCCATTTTCTTCATTTTCATCACATATTCTAGAATAGTTTTCTATCCCATGTAGTTACTTATGTTGTACTTACCTTATTTATATACTATTTATGTTTACTTTATCTGTGGAGGTCAATCAGCCTATGCTTGTTGAGTATCATTTGTTTGGTACTCATACTATACTTTTGCACCCTGCAGATCATAGTGCGAGACCTCACTATTGATTGACTTAAATGCGAAGCTGCTGTGGATCTTAGAGATTAGGTGAGCTCCTGGTGTTCGGAGTTACCGAGTTCCATCTGCTTTTGTTTTAGGCTAATCTTAATTTTGATTTAGCCTATATTAAGTTTTGTATTTATAAAAGCTTTGTACTCTTATTTTATATATTAAATGCTCTATTACTAACTGATTCTAAGTCTTCAGGTAGGTGCTTGTATATTATCTCTTCGGTCTTCTATTTCTTCTCCTTATTTGGTACCTTTTTGCTTCTAATTATTATCTTTTGGGTGATAGCTCATTCTCTATGATTTCGGGTTATGGGTTAAGGGTTAAGCTTACCTATGATAGATTGTAATAGATGTCATCATAGCCTACGGAGGTTAGGTCGTGACAGTTCTACAATCAACCATGAATATTCTATCTGGAGTAAGAATATTTGTTGATTGAAGCTATTGTGGTTAAAAGGAAAAAGCTCTGGCCGTGACAATTGAAAATCAATGATTAAACTATGGATAAAGTTGAAAAATACCTTAAAGATATTTAGAGACAAAAAATACATAAATAAATTTTAACATTCACCGGTACATTATTCTCTTAAATTATAATACAATTCATTCTCGTTATAGATGTACCTCCCTTTAATATATGTTCACATAATATTAAAAACAAAAAATTATATATTTGAGGATCAAAGAGAAAGAAGAAACTTAAATACATTCATATGGCTCACCTGTCTTATGCGTTAATGTGATCATTGAAATTCAAAGATGAACTTAGAAAATTACATCAAGAATTGACACCCCGTATTTAACGCATGGCATCTCCAATACTTGTTTTTATTGATTGGACTTAAATCCCATGCGGCTCCTTAAAGTTGTTCGCATAATTCATTTAGACATCTTAATTAAAATTAGTACCTATTGAACACTTTAACTATTCAAGGTTGTTCCTATTGAACACTTTTTGATATTCAGAAAAAGAAATATAAAGAAAGTGTGTTACACTCGCGATGACAAGGTAAAACAACTAATTAAAAAATAACATGTGGCATTAGCCCCCCAAAATTATAGAAGATATAATTTTATGTTTAAATTATTTCAACTATATTTTTTATTTTTTAAGAAAAGGAAAAAATAAAAATGTCAAATTAGTCAGGCGGACCCCAGTCCTTCCCAACCTCCTTTCTTCTTCATCTTCTTCCCAAAACATATTCTTTCTGAAACCATAAAATTCAATTTCTTTTGAGATTAATTTAAAATTCGATTTCTTTTTCTAAGAAATATTTTTCAGACTTGATACATCAAAGAGAAAGATAAATAGAAAGATTGGTAAAAGAATGAAGAAGGGAGTTTGCCTGCAGTTTATCCATTTTTAGACTGATGAAAAACGAAATTAGTTGCTCATAGATTAATTCTATCAAGTTTTTAGATGTTATTTTTGATAAATCTAGTGGGTTTACATTTTAATTTAAGTAGTAACATAGTTTCAGAGTGATAGAAAATGGTGATAAAAAAACATCAGCTAATTTTTTTTTCCCAATGCATCATAATCTGTTAATATTTTTTCCTCTTTCTTCATACATATTCAACTAATGATTCAAATTTGAAAGAAATATTTTTTTTCAATAAAAAAGAAAAGAGCATGGGAGCTATAGCAAAAATGGAGAAACCTCTGAATCTAAACGATGAAGAAGATTAATGGGGGTGGGGGTGGGGTGCTGTGCTTTTCTTTTTCTTTTTTTTTTTTGGGTGAGGGGGAGAGGGGGGAGAGTATCGATGAAAGAGAAAAAAAAATTAAGTTAATTTTGAGCCAAAGTATCAGTAAAAGAAGAAAAAAAAATTTTTTTTTTTAAAAAAAAATTGTTTTTAATTTCTGTACGTGCTTAAAGGAAGTGAAATATACATTTTTTGTCAAATCAACATTTTGTATTTAATAGATAGACATGTTCGATAGATATTAATTCTAGTTGAGATGTTTAAGTGAAATACGTGGCCAACTTTAAGGAGCCGCATATGAGTTAAGCCAATTAATTGAGTAATGTAGGGTGCAGTCTATCAATGGCTGCATTAAATGATTTCACATGTAAAGATAAACAAATTTGAAGGTTGTTTCTCACTAAGTTCTCCAATGCATTACTGTGGTTTCGTATTTTATAATGCAAAGAGAGTCTCATCAGTTTTAAAATTACAAGGGTTATTAAAGTAAAAACCAAGAGTATCAGACATACCTAGACTCTTCTTCACTTAAATCCACACTTCCACCTAGTATGACCTTTGTACATACACTAGTAAAAGCATATATATGATTATATATTTACATTAGCAAAATGTACATAAAAGATTAGGTTGATGATTAAAAGGAAATACATAAATGAATCTCACGATTAGAAATCCAATCAAATACTACATAATCTGATCAAGTATTGAGGCAACCTCAAAGTTGGAAGCATAGAGACTAATTAATCTAAGGAATATCTCCTAATATATTAACTTCTTTTGTTCCTATGGCTTTTGGTAAATCTTTATGTGCCTTCCTCTAAATTTAGCAAACAAGATGATCATAGATGCATTTGTAAATTTGCAGATTCATGTAAGACACTTTTTTCCTATCTTGTAAACATATATTGAAAGTGTGTTTCTATATTCTCAGAGTTTTTAAGCTTGTGAGATGAGTTGTAAGTGTTCACGATGATTTTTTATTGAGTAATTTAGCGGCTATGATAGAATTTTATGATGTTAAAAAAATTTTTAGGATTGCACAATGTTTTTCCATTTGATCACACGTTGGCAACAAAGTAATCATGTGCTTTAGAATGGCGTGAGTGATCAACTAAGATCTCTTCGAGAAACAACAAGAGTAGATACAGATTTTCTAGACCTACCAGCGCTAGGAAATCGAGTAGGTTAACGATTTCAAGGACCACCATCAAGACCTATAACTTTGATTTCATTCTTCTTCAGTGTCCATAGCTTGTTTTCCTTGACATTAAAAGAGAAACAAAATTGGTACTTCAACGGTGATCATGCAGACATCCTTGACAACTTTTATAATCTTCTGTATGCGAGAAAGGGGAAGTTTGTGGTTCTTTAAATCACTAACATGCTCATCTGTTTGGTAATGATAAATCTAGAACATCTCCAACTACTCTTGTTGTCACTTAATGAGATGGTCCTAGGAGTACTAAGTGGACTGAACCGCTGCCACTACATTAATCATTGATTTTTTCGTGGTGTTTTGAATGAAGGCGATTTTTTCTGTTAGCACAAACGCAACATAATTGAAGGACACTAATACAATTGTGCTCTCTCTAAATATATATATCTTTTATATATAGAAAATAATTACATATTTTCTAAATAGTTAAAAGTTCGATTTCAGTATCTTGTAATTTTGATAGTTAGACTTTTAAAAAGGTGTAGAAGCTATCAATGTATTCTTGATCATAGGGAGGTAACTCATTTTATGATAAGACAACATTTCCCCTCAAAAATGCTTTGAGAAGGGTGCGACAAGAGCAAGGAACTATACGAAATCCCATAATATAGAAAAATCATTTTGAATAAATTTAGACACGAGGATTCTAGATCATTGCAGAGCACTTTATTTCTGTAATTTAAGTATGAAGAAGCTACCAAGCCTGGTGTGTCCTTGCTGCGTCGAGCAATTTTCAACTCTCAGAATGCTTCATTAATTTCTTTCTCAAATGATTGTTGAAGGTTCAAGTACTGCTTTTTTGCCTTTATGCATAGATACAGTGACATTTTATTCTCACTTGTATCTTTCATTGGTGTTTCGATCTACAGTTTTTGAGTATAAATTATGTTTCTTATATTTCTTCGTAAATATTAAATATTAGTAATTTAATAATAATAGGAAACTACTTTACCTATTTTAATCTTTTACCGAGCTTAAGCGATTAGTTACCCATTTTAATATTTAATCTTTAGTCTTTATTTTATGCAAATTCTCATTATCATTTTTATCGGGTAAACCAAAAATTGAACCATTTAACATTTAAAATAAATAAATCAAAAATTGATAAAATTATCTTGTTGGTTTAGCATATTTAAAAATAAAAAATCAATAAACCGAACTGATCGGTGCACACTCTTATATTTAAGTGTTACAAAAATAACATGAAAGATAATTTTGGAGTGAAAGTAGATAAAAAGGATTTGGAAAGAAAAGAGAGAAATAATATGATTTAGATTTTTTTTAATTATTATCTAAACCATAGTTAGGAGTTTATTTTGTTCTATTAAATCATGACCGTTAAATGTGACTCATGCCATGTGTCACTCGTCCAAGGTAGAACTTGGGGAAATGGAAACAAGAGAAACGGAGAGGAGCCAATTAGTCCTGGTTAATTCAAATTGAAGTAAATTAGACAAATTAAAAAATATAAAATATCTATAAGAGATAACCAATAAACTATTACTCCCACTGTTACATTTAAATTGTCATAGTTTCAATTTTTAAAGTCAAACTATATAATGTTAACATTTTAAGATGTACTTATTGCCTTCTAAAATAAGTGTGCTATTTTTGATTGATAGTAACAATAAGGGAAAAGAGTCATAAATGCCCTTAAACTATATGAAAAGAGCAAAAATGCCCTTGTCGTTGATACTTTGGTCCAAAAATGTCCTTATATATATATATATATATATATATTCATTTTAAAAGTATAGTGATCCTAAGAAATATTATTTTTAAAGAATTCTTTTCTTGTTTTTTAAAAATCACATTAACTTATAAAAATACAGGAAAATAATTTTTTTTCTTAATTTTATTTTATCAATTAAAAGAGAACATCTGTAATAAATAATATACGTCATAAATATAAGATCATAGTAAACCCAACATTAACTTTTATTTAATATTTTGGTCCAAAAATGACCTTATTGTTACCATATGGGTCAGAAATGCCCTTCTTTTAATATATATTCTTTTTAAATATATGTGATCCTAATAAAAGTATTACTTTTAAAGAATTTTTTTCTTGTTTTATTTTTTTTAAAATCACATTAACTAATAAAAATGCAAAAAATTTTTTTTAATCTCACTTTATCAATTAAAATTAGGGGTGACAATTGAGCGGGTTGGGTCAAATTTAAATAGGTTATAATGGGTCAAAACACCAAACGGGTCAAGGCCCAACCCTATCCAAATTTGCTTGGGTCAAAATGGGTTAGGTCAAAACGAGTTAAATAATGGGGTATTTAGCGGGTCAAGACCCAATCTGACCCAATTTTTATTAAGTTTTACCTATTCTATTTGTTCTTTTTCAATATTTTAGTACCTAATTAAATTATATTTTTCTTTATGATGGCTATATATAAGACATATCAAATTGAAAAAAAAGTGTTTTGAAAATATTTTAACAAGATTTCTCTCGAATTAATTCGGGTTGCATATCAATTCAATTTTAAATGGGTTGAAATGGGTTGGGTTGAGCTAATATTTGGCGGATTAATAACCCGCGCAAACTTCAACGGATTGGGTGGGATTGGACGGGTTGGGTTTAATTTTGCCACCCCTAATTAAAATAGAACATCATACCCCTATAACAAATAATATATGCCATAAATATAAGATCATAGCAAACCCAATATTAATTTTTATTTAGATAATGATAAAAATAGTAATTATAGTAAAATAAAAAATTAATTTTTTATTTTTTTAATTAAAGTAAGATAAATATTTGCTAATTGAAAAAATATTATTAGAAAAAAAATATATTTAAAAATAAAATAAATAATAAATTTATTGTTTTTAAAAGATGATATTTTTGACTCATTAAATTATAATAAGGGTATTTTTGTAACGAAGAATTAACGCCAAACTATAAATAAAAGCCAATATAGTTGACCCTTTTTATATTCAGGGTAGAGTAGGGTATTTTACATCTGTCGTCTCCTTGTACGTATGTATCTCTTTCATCTTCATTCTTCTGCTCAGTGCTTTTGGTTTTTCGTTTAATCTTGCCTCTCAGTTGAATTTATTACTTTATTGCGGCTTCGGATGTATTATATATTTTTGTATTTGAGCTTCAAATTTTGGTGGTTGATTCGTTTGGAGGATTTGTAATTTTGCAGCCCCTAAAGCCACTGCTTTAGTGTTGAGCCGCCCTTGGCTTTCCTCCTTTTTTTTTTTGGCGTGTGGAGAATCATTTACTTGATTAAGTAGTTATTATTTTATTGACTTGAATATGAACTGTTCGTGCTGTGTTTGGACTTAAGTTTCAGATTGTGCGGCTGTTAATTTTATGTTTGTGCTAGACATTTCCATGTTGTGTGACATTGTAACAGCTTAATATTCAATTGTGATGCTGCAGTGGTGCAGCATGTAGTGGTGCTGTTTTATTTAGTTATTTTGATATGATATTTGTGTTGAGCCTTTTCGAGGCACTGGGGTAAAGTTGTTGTTGATTTGTGTTGAGCAGCTTGTGGTGCACCTTGTAGCCTTGTTCTGTTGTTACTGTTGTTAGGAACTTAGTAAATTAGGAACCATACAAGGTTTGTAGTGTTGTGTGTTGTTACTGTTGTGGCTGGTGACTAGCCTGATTGAATGGCTATAATCTATATCGTATGAGCTGTTGCTGTGTTGTAGCTGTTGATTGATTGCTATATAATCTATCATATGATTTTTTGGCTATTTTTACTTATATAGAGTATTCTGTGAGATGCTTCTTAATACTCAAACCATTTGGACATCTAGCATTTTGAGAAAGGTGGATTCTTTAATATGGTGTGCACTGTGTGGTGTTATTACGGGAAGCAGATTAAGGAATAGAAGATGTTGGAAAATGCTGTACTTTTCTAAAATAGTAGTAGTTGTGCCTCATGCTGCAATTTTCATTAGTTCAATTTTCATATATGCAGCTGTGTCTCATGCTGCTCAGAAGTCAGCTGCTGTATATTTATAATTTAGTTACACTGTGATTAATCAAAAAAATTGTGTGAAATGTTAATGGTTAACGTGATAACCAAACCGATGATGATCAATAATAAATAATTGATTAACCAATATCTTAATGGTTTTTTAACGGTTGAGCATACCGATGACCGATAATTAAAACTGATAACACAACTGAACTGAACCGACGATACGCAGCCCTATTTCTTATCCTCAATTAATTTGTAAACCGCTGATACCACTTTGTTGAACATCAAAAGTTTTAAATCTGTTTCTTTTTGGACTTGACATCTATGTTGCTCGGACTCTTCAAAAATGTCAACGGGTGCATGTCGGATCCTCCAAAAGTAGTGTATTCTTGAAGGATCAGAACACGGGTGTGGCAACATTTTTGGAGAGTCCGAGAAACTTAGCTTGAAATTACCTAAGTATGTCTGTTCGTAAAGGTTAAATTTGGAGTACGCTGCGATTGGACCGATGCTATAGCATTTTATGGAGGCAATCTAGTTTCATGTGTCATTGGCCAAGTTACTCAGTGATCTTTCTTTCTTTTCTTGATAGCCTGAGACATTTGTTTTCAATGGGAGGAAATGGAATATATTTCAATGTGGGATTTAAATCCTTTGACATTACCAACAGTGTGTAGGGGACACATGTTACGAATGGGTAGAGAAAAACTGGAAGATGATGAGAAGATCAACCGTGAGCACGAAGGTCCTGAAATGGATCTGCAACATACTCAAAGAGGCTTCTCCAGGTGAAAAAATGGCGATAAGGAAATGGAAGAACAAGGAGAAATTATTAGATTTTTTTTTTTGCACTAGGAAAGCTAATGGACACGGTAGATGCATGAGCATTCTATCACTTTATGAGGCTAGAAAGATAATGTAGGGTGGAATGAGATAGCATTTAAGAGAGAGAGTTTTAGTCAATGCTCCAACCATGAATTGCTGTCAGAACAACCCAAACTTATTAAGAAAGATCTCTCTTGTGCTAAAATAGCAAGGGAGAGTAAATGACATTCTGACATATTCCTTGTTTCATCAATTTCATCCAGTAAAGGAGACATTAATGTCACAGTGCCTCCTGGAACTAAAGACACTGGCCTTTTCAAGAGATGCATTGTGACATCCTTCCCCTATGGAGAAACAGAGAGCTCGACACTCTTTAGATATCAAAAGGTGGTCCGCAATTACATTGAATGCAGTTTTTGGAGTCAGCATCTAAAAAATGGCTAACAATAGGTACCTTTTTGAATCTCTGAGTTGGAATATGGCAGAGCAGATTATGCAGATGGAAGAAGACCAAAATTAGACTTCTTTTGCGAAACCCAGTTATCGAATGCTCCCCGTTCAATCAAAAATCCAGTAGCACTTGGATTTGAGCTGTTGGGGTGCTGCTGCATCTATGGTCTTAGCAAACCTTCAAAGAGATTGGAAATCCTTGCGGTGGTTGGGTCTCAACTTAAGAAGAGACAGATTTGAAGAACCATCTAAAATGAGTGCATATCCAGATTACAGGAGATGGTGGGGACTGTCCAAATGAGATATCAATACAAAGAGGTGGAGATGGAGGATGACAAAGCTGAAACCACTGGTCCAAACAATCAGATGGACCTCTAGGTGAAAGACTTGATCTCTGCATACAAAGAACCATGTGCAATTCTGATGGGCCACGGAGAAGATGTGGGCTGTTTAGTGAGAGTCGGAGGAAATTCAAACAGGGAAAAACATGCATATGACAAGGAGGTGGGTTCTTTTTGCAACCTACAAGTGGGCCAAAAGAATAAATCAAAAAATTGATTGGGCCAGATACAGCCCAGTCATTTTTAATGATCTGACAGGCCCAAAGATTGACTTTTTCTTTGACCCTCTTTCTGAAGAAGAAAACAGACAGAATTCAAAGAATAACTTGCCAGTGACGGAGTCTTCCAAGCAGAAGGAAGACAAGAACCACGTAATAATAGATTCCAACACAGGAATCACTGTTGTGCAAAGTAAGGCAATGCTGGAATGTTGCAATTGTGATCAGCGGTGATGGAACTGGTTTGGGTAGTGAAAAGACAGCAAAGCAATAGGTTGTTATGACCAGGAAAAATGAAACAGATATTGAAGAGTGGTCATGGAAGACACAAGACTAATCCAACGGAGCAAAAGCTCAATTATACAGAAGGAAAAAAAGACCTCTATGTGGGTGAGAAAAAAGATCTGGTCAAGTTGAGGAAAATTGTTTGAGCTGACTTCCAGGAAGAAACACTAGAATTATTGATGCAAATTTGCAGGCAGGTAAGGAAGATGGAGAGTGACGATTACCAGAAGGCCAAGATGCAAAGAGGCTCAACAACTAAAAGAGATCACTTTTGATGTCAAATTTAAAGATGATGGGAAAAAGGACAGGAGGAAAGAACGGAAAGTGTGACCCGTCAAGGTTGTTGGTGTTCTCAAGTTCGAAATCCCTTGCCAGCGAAAGCAAGGAATCTGCCTTCTGGGTTGATCTCGTCGCAAGCACAGTGCAGGTTATCTTTCCTGTGTGGTTTGTGAGCTATTGCATAGGAGCGGAGGTTTTACCCTATGAGCACCCAAAAGGATGGCGGCTGCGGGTTCACTTGTCATAAAAAAAAGAAGGGAAAGTGTTACAATAAAGGTAAGACTAGTAACATGGAATGTTAGGGTCCTAAACAGTGGGGATAAAAAGAAGTTTCGTGAAGAGTTTAATTTATAACTGGAATGCAGACATTGTCTGTCTTAGGAATCAAAGTTAGAGGAGGAAGTAAAAGATTTGATTAAAGAAATTTGGGGTGGGAGATGGGTGAAGCGTGCTTATCTACAACCTAGTGGTACTAGAGGGGAATCTTGATGATTTGGGACAATAGGTCTTGGAAGGAGGAGATTGTGGAAGTTGTATCTTATACTTTACATGTAAGTTTGAGGCTCTACTGCAGGGCTTCAAAGTGTTATATAATAGGAGTGTACGCTACAAACTGTAGAATGAAAAGAGAACATGTATGTGAGGAACTGGGTGATGTCAAGAGTCTATTTGGAGGGCCTTAGGCCATTTGTGGAGATTTCACTGTCACAAGGTTCCCATATGAAAAAATAAATTGCAGAAAAAGAACCGTAATTATGGAGGATTTCTTTAATTTCATCGAAGATAGGAAGCTGGTGGACTTTCAGCTGGTAGGGGGTGGGGGTGGGATTATACTTGGTTTAAAGGAGATAGATCAATGTTGCCTCCTGAATTGACAAAATTCTTGTATCCAAAGTGTGGGATGATAACTTCAGGACAATCAAACAGGTTAGGCTGCAGAGATTGGTTTCTGATCACAATTCAGTGGCATTACAATGTGGTGGATGGGACAAACCAAATTATATGTCAAGTTTACAACTAGTGGTTGAACACAAATGGTTCTGTGGATAGAGTTAAGAGGTTGGGTGCCGGGGGGGGGGGGGGGACACATCTGAGCATGCAAACTGAAAGCCTTAAAAGGCAAGCTAAAAGAATGGAGTAGGTCCACCCTGGGCAATTTGGGATTGGAAAAAACTCAGATTTTGGGACAAATGGATGCAGTTTAGGAGACTAGACAGTTTGATTGAAGAAGAGTCTATGCTGAAGGCAACTTTATTGATGGATTATGAGGAACACCTTAAAAATGAAGAAATAGCTTGGAGACAAAGATCTAGGGCTCTTTGGCTTAAAGAGGGGGACATGAATACCAGCTTCTTCCACAAAATGGCCAATGCACATAAGAGAAGCAATAATATTGACCAATTAGTGAATCAGAATACTACTATACTAAAACCACAGAGAAACAAGGGGGAGATCACTGATTTCTACCGAAAGCTATATTCTGAGACCCTTGACAGTGGACGTGCAAGAAAACCTAATTAATTGTCCTGTGATTACTCAAGCTGAGAGAAATCCTCTCTGGGGGAATTTATGGAACAAGAAGTTCTTTCATGTTTGAAATTGTTTGCCATGGACAAAGCACTTGGTCATATGGTTTCACAATTGGTTCTTCATCAAATGCTGGGATTTCCTGCAAAAGGACATTATGGAAACTCTCAACAATTTCCATGATCATGGAATCTTTGAGAAAAGCTTTTATGCCACTTATATTGCACTAATACCAAAGAAGATAGGAGCAAAGGAGCTGGGAGATTTCAGACCAATCAGTCTCATTAGTAGTGTGTATAAATTGATCTCTGAGGTGTTAACAGAAAGATTGAAGAAAGTAGTAGACAAGTTGGTGGATGTCCAAAAGATAGCTTTCATTAAAAACAGACAAATAATGGATGCCATCTTGATTGCTAATGAAGTGGTGGACTCCAGAATTAATCGGGGAAAGGCTGGAACACTTGGTAAGTTGGACATTGAAAAGACATGACCATGTTAATTGGAAATATTTAGTGAAAATGCTTTCATGTATGGGCTTTGGGAGGAAATGGATCAAATGGATGAGATTTTGTATCTCTATTAGATCTGATCAATGGGTCACCTCAAGGATTTTTCCCTGCCCAGGGAGGTTTGAGACAAGGTGATCCTCTGCCCCCCTCTTTTCATTATTGCTATGGAAGGTTTTAACAACATGATCAAGGTGTCAAGAAGTAATGAGTGCCTTAGAGGTTTTGAGGGGGCAATGAGCTCAAATTCTAATTCAAATATCAACATGGAAGTCACACACCTTCAATGTGCTGATAACACATTAATTTTTTGGTGTTGCTGATGAATGTTAATTGCTAATTTTTGATAGCAACTTTGGTTCTATCTGAAGGTGTTTCTGGCTTGCATATCAACTGGAAGAAGAGTATGTTGTTTCTAATTAATAAGGTTACTAACATGGTATAAATGTCTTGGATTTTGGAGGTGAAATAGGGTCTTTACCTACTACATATCTGGGAATGCCCTTAGGAGCCAAGTCAAAGTCATTTAACAGGAAAATGTCAAAGATAGTCCCTTTAACTATAGGAATAGGTCTAAAATGGTCCCTTGACTATATACTTACCTCATTTAGTCTTTTAACTATTGAAAAACTTATAAGGTTTGGTCTCTCAACTTTACACTTACAGTTTTAGTGCTCTAGGTCATTAAACGAGAAAATGTCAAAGATAGTCCCGTTAACTATAGGATTAGGTCTAAAATGGTCCCCTAACTATATATACTTACCTCATTTAGTCTTTTAATTTTCCAAAAACTTATCAAGTTTGGTTTCTTAACTTTGCACTTATAATTTTAGTATTTAAATATTCAAAAACTTATCGGGTTTGGTCTCGTAATTTTACACTTACAATTTTAGTCATTTAAGTATTCAAAAACTTATTAGATTTTGTCTTTGTTCGTTGTTTGTACAAATAGCTTAGGTTTATATTAATGGAATTCATGCCTTAATGAAATTAAATCTGTAACCCATTTTTTAATTGTTTCTCCCTCCGTGCTACTTGTTCTTCAAATTACTCTTATGAAAAGAACAATTACCTCAACTATTCAAAATAAAATTAATGAAGAATGAAGAGATAAGTCCTCTCGTGTTTTCATTATCCTTCTTATATATGGTAATTTTATCGTATTTACATATTATCATATGCTTTCTGTTATTAGTCTCTCTTTCTGGTTCATTTTCTTTTCCTTTTCCTTTTTTCCATATCTAGTTTATTCTACTTTTGGGTTTTGAGACAAAGTTTCCCAGGAAACAATCTCTCTACCTTTGTGAGGTAGTGGTACAGTTTGGCGTACATTCTACCCTCCCCAGACCCCACTTGTGGGATTCCACTGGGTATGTTGTTATTGTTGTTGAAGAGATAAGTCCTTTTCTTTGCTATGGATGAGAAATGAAGCATATTAGTGTTGCTAATTGCTTGAGTATGCTATGTTCCTATCTTCAGCAGTTAACGGCCCATAATCATCGATTTTTTTTTTATTTTGTTTTTAATACAAAAGAAAAATAAGAGATTTTATCTTGTTACTCAATTTCTCTACGTAAAATAAATCGAACAAAATAAATAAAATCGATTGGAATCAAACCATGTGAGGAAAGAACTTTTAATTTTATTCTCGTTGCAAGAAATTCATTTCTATTAAATATAAGTAAATCTCTCCCACACCTAACGGGTATAATCTTTTTCTTTTTATAATAAATTTTACTATGTTCAAGTCATTTTACTAGTTTCCAAAATAAAAAATGTATATTCAAGTCATTAGTAGCAATGATATGCTCATTTAACCCTCTGTTGAATAAGGTTATGACTTATATTTCTTCCCTCATGAATTTTATTTTAAATTATTGAGATTAAGATTTTTTTTTTCGTAAGAGTAATTTGAAGAAGAAGTAGTAGGGAGAGAGAAACAACTGAAAAAATGAATTAAGGATTTAATTTCGCTGAGGCGTAGATTCCGTTAATATAAACATGAGTTATCTGTATAAGAAATGGACAGAGACCAAACCTGATAAGTTTTTAAGTACTTAAAGGACTAAAACTGATAAGTGTATAGTTAAAGGACTAAAATAGGTAAGTGTATAGTTAAGGAACTAAACCTGATAAGTTTTTGAATAGTCAAAGGACTAACTTCGGTAAATATATTGTTAAGGGACTATTTTAGACCTACTCCTATAGTTAAGGGAATATTTATAGCATTTTCTTATCATTAAACATTTGATGTTTTGTGATTGAGAAGTGTGATAAGAAGCTATCCAAATGGAAATCTCAAAATCTTTCCCTAGGAGGTACAGTCACTCTTGTAAATTCTCCATTGGATGCCCTTCCAACATACGTGATGTCCATCTTCCCCATTCCAGATGGAATTATTCAGAGATTGGATTACGTGAGAAGGAACGTTCTCTGGAAAGGTACCAAGGAACATGACTTTACAGTATTTCACTTATTGAAGTGGAACAAAGTCCTCTAGGGGCAGAAACATGGGGTCCGGGTACAAGGCATCTAAAGTTACAAAGCAAAGCCCTTAGATTAAAGTGGCTCTGGAGGTACTCCCAAGAACCTCCAGCCTATTGGAGCAAGCTCATCAAAGAAAAATATGGAGATGAGGACATGTTGATGACAATTGAGGACCTTACCCCATATGGTGTTAGCCTCTGGAGATCTATCAAAGTACTTTGACCTTTTTTGAAGAATCATGGTGTTATCAAGGCAGGAGATAGTTACAAGACTTCTGGGAAGACAAATGGTTGGGGTCAGATAGTCTAAAGGGTTGTTTCCTCTAATGCATGGGGTGGCAGTCAAACAACTAATGCGTATTACAGATTTATGGACATAACAAGGGTGGGACATCCAATTTAGGAGGAATTTCAGTGACTAGGAAATGGATTCAGTGACTGAATTTTTCGGAGTGCTGGAGGAGTTTACAGGCATAAATAATGAAACAGATAGATTATGGTGAAATATGGACTGCAAAGGTATCTTTAAGGTTAGCTCTGCCTATAAACTTCTGAACCAAGGAAATCAATAGCCACAACAGTGGCCATGGAAGCATATTTGGAAGGTGAAGGTATCTTTGAAAGTTGCCTGTTTCACTTGGTTATTGGCAAGGGAAGCTGTTTTAACTCGAGAAAACCTTAAGAAAAGTAAATTCTCCCTCTGTTCCAGATGTTACCTCTGGTAAAGAGGGTGAGACAGTCCGTCATCTATTTCTGCAGTGCTGAATTACATGTCAGCTATGGAGGATTTTTGTCAGCCTCAGGGGTATTGTTTGGGTTATGCCAAACAAAATTACACAATTACTCCTTCCATTAAAAAAAAAAATGGCCTCCTTTCCTTTTAAGTATGTTTTAAAAAGAATAACCCCTTTCCTTTTTTGGCAAAACTTTAATTTCAACTTCCCATGTAGCATATGTTTTGAGATGAGGGTTCCCAGGAAACAACCTCTCTACTTCTATGAGGTAGTGGTAAGGTCTGTGTACATTCTACCTTCCCCAGACCCCACTTGTGGGATTTCACTGGGTATGTTGTTGTTGGTGGTGTTTCTCATGTAGCATATTTAAGGCCACAAGGTTGAAGGGCATTTTTGTAAATTTGACCTAACTTTAATTTAGAACTACAAGATCGAAAAGTATTCTTTATTTTCTTCTTAAACTTCGTGCCAAGTCACCCCATATCTTTCTTTTTGAAAGGAGGGAGTATTATATAGTTGAGAGGAGGCAGGTGCAGGAGCTGCAGAAAGAGATAGATGGAGGATTGTCCCAGCGGTGGACAATCTGTAAAAAAAGGAATTCTAGATGTTTTGAGGACAAAAATCGTGATCTACTGAAGATCAAGTTAAACTACATTAAACTTTTTTGTTTTTAGTGTAAACTGATGTACTTGGAAGATACTGAATCAATCATTGGCATCCTAGGCTCTTGTTAGGATTGCTGTTTTAGTTCTTTATATTTGACATGTTGTAAATATGGTTTCCAGTACAACCTATGTAGTGTCCTTGTCAACATACACAAATGTTACCTTCTCATAAAAGGAGTGCTTCGAAAGTTCTTAATTTCATTAGCTTTCTAGTAAATGTCTTTTAAATAAGTAGTATTAGAAGAAGATTTATGACATCTTTTCAGTTTTTGTATCATCTAGGATCTAGTATGTTTGATTTTTTGGATGCAGAGTTTATCCATTCTATATTTTAATTTGTTATCACTAGCCGGTAAACTCACATAGTATAACTATGCGCTTGAGATTCTCACTTCTCTTTGCGCCCTTTCTTTTCCTCTAGTCCTTATATAACTTTCACTTTCCCATTTAGTGGAAGCGTCAAGGAAGATTTCTTCACAATGTTACAATGGATGGGTGGGTCAAGGAGGAAAGTTGATACGGTAAGTGTCCTGGAGATTTACTTGCATAGTTCTGAATTTGGAGCATAAATTTTTCTTTCAAGGGAAGCCTTTGGAAGCACAATTGAGCAAATTGAAAGTATGTAGAACTACAGTGTGGTTTGTTGGTTGATCTTTGGTAATGCATGTATCTGAGATGGTAATGGATTTTAATGTAAAATTGTGGTTAATACAGTCCAAAGGTAATGCTTGACTCTGGAGATGGTAATGGATTTCAATGTAAATTTGTGGTTTAATACAGTTCAAATGAGGAGTTGCCTAAAAATATATTAAAAGATGAAAATCACCCTTTACAGATTGGGAGCTCAAGCATATTCTTAAAAGAAATGAAAATGTTCTCAATCCATGTAGTCCTGGCCCAAAATTTCCCACACTTTCTTTATGCGAGTTTAATTTTGTACAAGCCAGTTTGCAGGTTTGTTGTGATAACATTCAGCTTACCCACCCCCCAAAATTAAATATAAAAAAGGAATAAGAACCAGAACATTCATCTTCCGTTGAAGACTATCAAACTTGTTCTTGTGGAAGTTTGATTTGTTCCCATCACTTTTAATGATTTATTCTTATTGTGTTTGGGAAATGTTTTCATACTGACAATTTCTCTTGTGATTTGTATTATCCTTTCGCGGGATGGAAAAATATCAGTCAAGAAGATCAACACAGAAAAGGTATTGAAACATCACCATCGGTCTTTACTCGATTGGATAATTGTTATAGCTTTACTCAACCTCAACATAGGTCAACATTCTTTGAGACTGTTGTCTAACTTCCAATATGGAGAGATTTAGACTAATGAAATTTTTAGCAGCTTAGTTGGTTGGCTATCCGAAATCCCACCTTGTTGGTGAGTATTCAATTCACATATTGTAATCCCCTCCCCCAACTCCAATTTAAAATTTAAAAAAAAAGACCGAGGGCTCATTTGGGCATTCGATACGAAATCATGATTTGAAATTGAAATTTTGTTTGAACATGTAATTTGGATTTTTTAAATCATATTTTTTCCCATAAACATGAAAACCCGACAAAATATGAAAACTATCAAGATTTCGGCAGTTCTTATATAATTTTACCAAATGAGCAAATCATAGTTCATAAGCAAGATAGCAAAGTATCTAAAGGCACTGGATTGATAAATCACATATCTCCATATTCTTTTAATACATAATTTTATGAAAATTCACTAGTCAATAGTAGTAACTAGTTATTCTTTAATATAATGCTTTCACATGGCACCAGGTATGTGTCTTTTTTTAATATTTAAATTATGATTTTCTTTTTTTACAAAATATAATCTTATGTGTCAAGTTTTACATGTTAAAATTTTTTTGAAATCATGATTTGGAATTTCAAATCATGGAGAATTTGGGGTATGAGATTGTATGTCCAACCGTAGGCTAAGATGTAGTTGGTCTATCTTATAGGCAAAAGCAATACTTTGAGCAAAGAAAATGGCAAGAGCAGCAGAAAAAAATTGCAAGAGAGAGCTTCTTTGATGAGAAAAGCCCATGTATTCAGCAAGAAAAGAATAGTCGTTCACTTGATATTCTGAGTTTATTGAACATATCAAAAGGTTCTGGGGAACACAAGTCAAATATCCACTCAGGTACTCTTCAACTTTTGAACTCTCCAAAATTTTAAGCATATATATGTGCTCTTTGGGGCAATTGACAGTAGCATTAGATGCTTCTTCGGGTTTCTTAGTATGACCTATCTCAGAGATATTATAATCACACAATCCCATCACTAGGTTGCTGATTGAAATGATGTTCAAAAGATTTGTTTGTTTTCATATTGTTACTCGGTACAACTCAACGTGATGAATCTTAATTATGTGAAATTTGAAGAAGTATATATACACACACATATACAAAATAATGTATACCTTTCTTGGATTTTTGGCTAAGATCGAGTGCATGTCCACCCTTCATTAATTGTCTCTTAAGTTGCATAATGGTGCAAAGTTAGTTTGCGACAAGTACAACTGTATCGTCCTTGACAGAAATAATGTGCCATTATTAATGAATGGAAAGATGTATATCTAATCGGTGAATATATCAGTGGCATGTAGGACTGTTTCCTGTCATACTTATTAAGGATCTCATTTCGCCCACCCCACTCCACTAATAAAAAGCACTACTTAAAGGTTTTTTGGAAGGACATAATGGTGTTTTTCCCACAGCCCATCAATTAGTTAATCGTCGACATATTTTTAGTTAATGGTCATATAGTAGATTGGTTATAGTATGTATGAGGAGAGACAAAAGTAGGCCAAAGAAGTATTGGTGAGAGGTGATTAGATAAGACATGACCTAATTTTAGGTTACCGAGGACATTTAGTAGGTTGTGGAGTATTGTCTTGCTTTCCGTGAGTTTAAGCTGCTTGGTGTTTTGTCGTTGTACTAGCTATTTATTGTAGTTCTTCATTGGGATATCTATCATCTGTTGTTTATTGTATTTTTATTATCACACTATTTTGTTCGTGGTCCTTTTGTGTAGGATTTGCACTGCCCCCTTGTTAGTTGCTATGTTTTTTTCCACTGTTTTCTTCTTTTTTGTCCTGGGATTTGCTGTATTTGAGTTGAGGGTGTTTTGGAAACAATCTCTCTACATCCACGAGATAGTGGTAAGATCAACATATACTCTATCCTTTGCATACCCCACCTTTGGGGTTCCTCTAAGTATAGTGTTGTTGTTGACATTTGATAAAATTGGAACAATACAAACATATTATGTCAGAGATCTTACTTATCAAAGAAGTTTTTATCTCAACCTGCTCAGCCTTAGGAAGTAAAATCCTTGAAATTTGTGAAAACCAAAATGAATGATGTGCATTTTCACTTTTTTTGAACTCAAGAGAACTTCTGAACTAGTTGCAAACAGTATGCAGCTTCATTAGCATTTATGTCCCAGTGCAATGATTTCTTATCAGGTTCTGTTAGGATTCTTCATTGACGAATTTCTCTACTATCAGTTCCAAGTCTTCAATGATATGACACAATCAAATATACTATGTTTATCAATTATAGATTGCAATTCGGAATTGACACAAAATTTCATTATACAATGTGACCATGTTAAAATTGCACTTTGTCGTTTTTCTCTATTTGATGAGTGAACCTATTCCGTTACTAGCAGAGTGATTCTCGATCTCCCTTTTGTGGCCTAATTTTCTTTTTCTTTACTATGTTAGCAAGTCATATCTATGAGGACAATCAAACGCTACAACCTTCTCCAGTGATTCAAACAAAAGATGTCATTTATCTTGGCTCTCTTCAACGTAAGGAAGGTAGTACACTTGCATTATGGCAAAAGCTGTTTTTCCGAGTATAATGTACTTTCTTGTTGTTTGAACATTTTAAGTATGTGATTCGTTGTCCTAATAGGAACTTCACCAAGCTCCCAAGATTATGCAGCCTGCCCAAATCAGTAAGCATGTTTATGTTGCGTGAATTATCCATATTGAATTGCATAAACATAAAAAATTCTCGTAGGTTTATACTTGTTGAATTGCATAAATATATATATTAAAAAAATCCTTAAGGAGGCTTGCTTGAGTATATTTTTATAACAAAAAGCTGCTCACATGTGTAGATGGAGAAGCTTTAAGTACATGCCTGATTTGGATGCTAGAAACTATTAGAAAGTCCAGAATCACCATGAACTGCATTCTTAATATTCTACATGTTTGGTTGTGATGTCGATGAAATATTTTTTTTCCTGCAAAAAATTCAATTAATAGTTGATGTTGCTCAGTACATCAGTTGGAGCACCTGGAGGTCATGAGAGATCTTTGTACAGCACCGATGACAAACTAAACCCACTGGTGAACTCTACAAGCAAACGTGAGTACGTCATGAATACTGTATAGAAGTGCTTGCCTTAAGCTTGTAGTACTTACCTGTCAATAGAATAGTGAAATGGCTTGTTAAAGTATCTTAAGCAACACGATTAACATTCTGATTGGAGACACTTCTTCTTGAATTTCGACTTATTATTGTAGTTGAAAATACAAGTTCATGATATTACATCAAGATATCCTTTTGTCCATATCTGACAGATGTTTATCAACTGTAAATTTAATGGCCGTACTTTAAAAAGCACTTCCCAAGAATATTCTCTGGTTTGAACTGTCAGAGCTAAAAAAATTTATTACCATGTATACTAAAATCTCAACTTTGCAGAACTCTCTATCATTGACATACTTGGTGATGATGGACCAAACTGCGACTTGGAAAGTTCAACTCATGAAAACCATGTTGCATTTTCAATTGAAGGTATATTCGATGGTTGACCATTAACCAATTACATTTATGTTCTTTGAAAGGCTAGTAATTTCATACCCTTTAGAATGAACGTTTGATCACATACCTTTATGCCTTACTAGGTTTAGGTAAAGTTGAAATCTCTACCCCAGTCCATTCACCGCAGCTATCTGGCAGGTAATTATACTTTATTACTCAAGAATAACAGACAGTGAATAATAATTTTGCAAATTCCATCTTGACAAGATTTCTACAATAAGTAGTGGTTAGGACTACCCTTGGAAGTCAAGACTATGGGTAGGTTTTAAGTTTAAATTGACTATGATCAGTTCTATTGACTGAAAACATCATCCACACATTTAGGTGACTAGCATTACTTTCCCAGGTTTTGAGGAGATTATCTGGCTGTCAACATTACTGTATAGATTATAAACTAAGTCGTCTTGGCCACTGACATAGAGCTTCATAAACAGAGGATGAGACATTAATTCATGGATGTATATTACAGTAATGCTACCTCCAGCAAGAAGGAATTCCAAATTCCAGTGGAAGCTCTGAATTATTTCCAGATAAGCAAAAAAGTAATGCAGGCCCAGATAACCACCAGATTCCTGATAACATTCACTTACTTAGCTGACATCAGTACTTGATAAGCAAGGGTGTTTGGATACCACAATTTTCTCAAAATAGCGTAGCTTGGTACTCTAGCCACTGGAAAGTGATCTGAGACTCTGAGTCCCTCTCGGATGTTTAATATTCTTGATAGTATGTATTATATAACCGAACCGTGGATATCCTTTCAATTAATTCACACATGCTTCATGCTTATCTTACATTATACTAGATCAGTTCTTTGGAGAACTATACACCTGATTGCTTCTCAGGTCGCTATATTTGGATACACCAACTTCCTAAACAATTAATTTTATATAGGACCTTAGTCAAATTGGCATATGCTTAATGGTTTAGTTCTTCATGTTGCAGTAAACTGATTTAAGGGAACACTTTTATGCTTTGTCTCTACAATCTCACAGAGTCACGTGGAAATGTGTGAACGTGCTCCTTCTAAATGCTGCTTTTTATGTTGCATGACAGCAGACCCTTGTCATATGGTAAACCCTCACCCCCAAGGGCTAGGCGAAAAGCTCTCTCCTCTGACTACCTTAACAGAGGGATAGATGAAATTGAACTTGAATTGGTGAGAGCACTTCCTGATGCTAGTATCATTCTATTTGGGATTGCTAGCTTGCTGCATGCTTACTGCTAGCGCTTCCTTTGCTGACTTAAACTGCTAACTTTATTAGTGTCTCGTTTCCGTGGGATAGTGAACCATTACCTCTAGAAATCTTTGCGCTTTTACTTCATTTCCTATAATTTGTAAGCTTACTGCAATTTTTTTCTTGTTTCACTTCTTGTGTAAGGTGTTTAGCATGACATAAGTTTTCTCTTGATGAAACCATGTTTTTTTGTTTTTGATTGTCAAAATTCTCTTCACTGGAAGAAGGAAATTGACTTTTATGAGCATATGCCCTTTTCAGCTACCATTGTATAAACTTACACCAGATGTCGTTCTTCAACGTAATGTCATGTCAATCTGTTTTCGAACACCATACCTATGCTCTATCTCATATTCCTGTCATTACCATATGTCTCATATATTTTTACCCTATCCCTATCAAACAGCATAAATTATTTAGGAATAGTTTTCAAGGTCCTATAAAATTTTATGCCATAATACACCCTTCATCTACTATATGTCTATATCTTATGATATCAAATGGGCAAAGGCTTTGGCAATCGATGTTAAAACCAAGCTCCAGTCTTCCGTCAACGAGATGTTTAGTTTCAGCAATCATAGCTTCTTAAATAGTCGGTATCTGAATCTGAAATCTACAGATTCTATGTTTATTGATTCAGTTGATGTAGAACAGCAATTTATGCTCTTGATCTCGAAAAGTGATGAGATACCTAAGTTCTATTCCATTCAATTTTTCAATATATGCTTGCTTTATATATATATATATGCACATACATACTCCATAAGCATTCTCATTTTGTCCTCTCACCGTCTGAAAATGAAAAAAGAAAAACAAAATACAGTTGATTAAACAAAAAAACAGTTGGTTCTTTGTGGAAGGATTATTGCAATGCAGATGTCCTTCCGTTACCAGCTCAGCCTTAATTGGTCATATGGAGGTTGAATTCCTGATCTATTCGTTTCTGGTTATATTGACAAACTACAGGATAGCATGATGCTGGACGTAGAACTACCTTTTCATACAAGTCCTTTAGACGGATCCTCTTGTTCCAGGGGAGTACAAGATTTACTTGGCAGCGCAGAACATAAGTTACTAGATACCAAATGGTTCTCCTCTAATAATGATTTCACTTATCTGTACACTTTTGAGAATGATGAGATCTTCGACAAAAACAAGGAGAGTTCAAATACAGTTTTGAATGGTAGGGTCCTTAATATGTTTTTCCCGTGTCTTTTCTGGCTTCTACATTGACATATCCAAAGTGGTGTTGAGTTGGTCTCTTGCCTATCATTTTTAGTAGGGTAAATCTCTGTTCATTTCCGGAAGAAAAAAGTATCATTCAACTTTGTAATTCCTTTGGAACTGTTTGTTTTAGAGTTTGCAGAATCAATTTTTAACTTTTAGGATGTGTTTGTTTGAACTATTTTATAAACAAGAAAAAAGTTCCAAAAGTCTGCAAACTTAAACAAATGCCACATTAATAACATCATAGCTAGTTAACACATTTAAAGTTTCTATACATATATCTTTATTAAGCTTGAATTATCGGCATCGTTTTGACAGTTCACCAATACTTACGGTATGTTTCTCCTAAGTGGCATGCAGAATTAATCTTTGTGGTAGAGATCTTAAAATTGGAGAAGTGCTTTTGAAGTTTTATCGAAATTTCAAACCTTTTGGCACTTTCAAATCTTCTAAGGTTTTGCTTCGTTTTACAAGTGACATTACTACATCGTGGTTTATGCTTACATTCAGCAAATTCCAACTTCCCACTTCCTGAAAGCTTTCATGAAGATTGTGGTTCACTACCTAAGAGCTACTTACGTCATTTAGATGCTGTTTCCACTGATTTTTGGGATAGCCAAAGTTGTGGGATGCGAAAATTCAACTTTGAGGACTGTTATTATCAGGATTTTTCCAATTCTTGTAGTGCCAGAAATTGTGGGAAGCAAGACACTTATTTTGATGACTTTTATCATCAGCAGCAAAGGTAAGACACTTATTTTGATGACTCTTATCATCAGCAGCAAAGGTTCTCTATGTAGTGCTTCAATCTTTAATTTTGATGGTGTTTGTGTTCTATACTGAGGGTGTCTTGTCCTTGCAGGGTCAGGATGAAAGCCAAATCAGAGTTCAACATAATAGGTGCTTTACATTTCCACTAATAAGAGATGCTCTTTGAAAAGCTGTACATATTCTTTTACCTGTTTTGCTTCTCATGGTTCATCAAAAAGTCATCTAGTTTCTCCAAGTTAAAAAAAATATGAACTGTTCAATATGGGGAGCTAAATGGTGCTATTGAATAGTTTTTCCTGGTATTATTGAGATTATAATTTGGGCCAATAAGTTGCATTTTCTGTGGTTTTGATGTGTTATTCTCTCTTTAACAGATTCACCTACTCCCTTTTCCAAGCACTTCAAACCAGAGAATTTTAGTGTCTCGGATGGTGAATGGTAGGCACATTTTGCTATAGACGTGAGGGGAATTCTTTAGTTGGTTTAAACTCTTCTATTTCTTACTGGCAGGTCTTCCATGGGATATACAAATCCTCATTTAATGGGTTATATAGACCATGTTGACAGGACATGGTTTGCAAATGAAGATGCAAGAGATAATTTGAGTTTATTGAGGTCGCTCTTTGAAGCTCTTTCTGTTTACTGATCTTTCTACGGAGCCTTTTAATTTTCTAATGAACTAATCAAGTTTATTCTTGTGGATATGTCGACTTCACTTCAGCGAAGAATCATCCACTGCAGGTCTCTGTCATTTGTACTCACTGTCTTGTTGACTTGAGCAATATAATCATTTTTCTTTTTCTCCATCCAGTAGTGGGTGACTTAGACACACAACAAAAGATGAACTCAAATAATAAAAGGAGAAACGAGGAGGTATCTGACGGAAGAAAAGAGACAAAATACTGTGAGAAGTTATTTGCTAGGGAAAGAAACTGCAACAGGAATGATATTCAGCTAGGAAAGTCAACAAAATTATCATGGCTACCGAACCAATCAAGAGCAAAGCCAGAACATTACAATCCTGTATTTTATGAGAAGAGTTCAGACATGAAAAATGATGGATTGAGGGAGGCTAGATGTGGTCCAGGAGAGTCAAATTCAAGTTTCAGATCTTTCTACCAGACTTCAGTGTCCAAAAAATATGTATCCACTTGTTCCGACTTCTTGGTTGGAGATGTCCTTACTGACCAGGAGCCTAAGTTACAAGCTGACTCCCTACAGAACTTCAAAGGGTCTATCAAATATCGTGGTGAATATGCACCCTCATGTTTTATGATGGAATCAACGACTTTTGAACTAGATAGCCCTAGATGCACCTTCAGGAACTTGTTTCAGGATGCCAAGGAGGGATGTGAAACTGAGGATTCATTACATACTCTCGGTTCCCATGGCACAGTAACAGGAAACATTCTAAGAGATGTAGGTAAGCTACCTGATTTCCTGAGTGATGGAGATAAAGGCGTTGATATCCTACCATTTGATAGCAGCCGATGTGTCCCCAATACTGAAGTTTCTGGTAGGTGCAACGGTTTCTCATCAGGAAAGGAAAAGTCGGTGGATGGATCAAGTTCTGTCAATAAGTGTAGTAACTGTGAGGAACCAAAAGAAAAAACTCCAGAAGTAAAGGACAGGACAAGATCGTTTAACTATTCTGAACATGCAGAAGAAGCATCTTCATCTGGAGAGATATCCACTGTATCAAAGGGGGATCAGGACAGTTTAGATAAAAATCAGGATACCCAATCTTCACTTAGATACCAAGCAGGAGATGAAGGTCAAAGGTTTTCCTCCTTTTTATCCTGATTTTTAAATTAGTCTGTCGTTTACAATAAAGAAGTGTCTTTGTGCTTTGCTAGTTACTAAAGACGACAGCAGGCCTTCATCAAAAGAAGGAATGATAACTACTCGACAAAGTCACAATGTTCACCAAAGTGGGCAAGTTATGATGCTTGAGGCTGTGTCCCTCAATTTTTATGTGTGCAGTTTTTGAAGGAAGCACAGGATTAAAGAACTTGGACTATGGTATGATACTCTTATCAAGTTTTAATAGATAAATGCAAACATAAACATTCTAGTTCAATAGTTGGCTTTTTTAGCATTTGATCTTCATGTGTTTTTCCCTATGGTTTAGACATATGCAAGCTATTGTGTGTTATAGTGATGCATGACTGCCATGACTTTTGAACTTGTAGAACCAGATTTATGTTCAGTTTTGATGCATGTCCAAAATATATAATTTTTGGGGGTGAGAGACTAGAGAAAACATGCTTTGTAACAGAAAATGTTAGAAATTAAGGCGGAGTGATGGGGATTGACTCAAAATGGCTAATAAAATAGATAAAAGAAGGATGTTGTTTTCAGTGTTCACTTTCCCTTGAATTGTTGATCAATTATCAATAGTGCCATAGTCAATTATTTTTCCATTAGTTTTTCACTGATATTCCTGCCACTGTGTGCTGTTGTTTTACCTTCTGATGCATACACTGCATGGTTTGGTTACTTTGGTCATATGACATCTCAATTTCTTAACATCTGATTGTTTGATAGGCTTTAGCATAAATTCTTGAGCATGTTCTTCAAAGCACCTATATTGGTAGACATAGTCAGAAGATAAAACATGGGATAATATGTCTGGTTTACAAAACTAAGCAATTATTAAATTGCTGCTTGATAATTACTTTTTGAAACTTTGGGGGATGGAGGGAGAGAGAGAGTCCCTAAGGCCCGCTTAATACCTTCACCCTTTTGAGTAGATCCTATCCTGTCATCCTTGATATGCTGTAATCAGTAATGATCATGTTTATGTTCGTTTCCTTCAGTATCTAATCAAAGCTCAGTGTATACAAAGTTCTAGAAGATGACTTGTCATACAACAAATTGTGCTGATCACAGGCATTGAATAATGGACTGGTGATAAAAATTCACATGCATTGAGCTAACTAACTGGTGATATTATTTTTCCAACCATAAATATACAATGCCTAATATAACCTGCTATTTTCTTTGTGCCATGGAGGCAAACAAGTAATTACTCTTTCTCCCAACATTAGTTACTAGAGTATAAATTATTATGAGCAAATGTTGGACTGCGAACGTATTGTATGTTTCTGCATAGTGTTTGGCTTTAGTAACTTCAGAAATCAAGGGTACATGGAAGAGAGTATTTATCAAAGTACTTCCTACTCTTGTATTGCTGTATTGTCCCTCCAATTCCAATGCCTTCTGTCCATCCTCTGCTGTAGAAGCATAAAAGACTAACATTTACTTGTTAGAGCTTCATGATTGTCATCACTACATGCATAGCAAGTATAGGTTATATATTGGTACTCTCGGGCCTTTAGGGCATTGAGTGCCTGCCCATCATAATAGAATTAGACGCGTGACAAACACAGCAATAAAGGACCAAAAGAAAGCTCAAATTCACAATTTTCTCCTAACTTCAGAGGTTTCGTAGTAATTTTGTCAAGTAGAACACATTATTTGGCGTGTCAAAAGAATTAAGTAAAAAATTCATTGCTTAAGCAAACAAAGTTCATCACATGTTCAATGCTTCATAAACCATAGCCATGTTCTCTATTGAGTCTATTGACTAATTAATTTGGGTACAATTTGCTATAGACATTCTAATTCTTCAATTTCTTGTTGTTGAGATTCTTAAAGCTTTGTAATTTCTCTGTCTACAACTACAGGAGTGGGGAGAGCATGGAAGGTCTGACAAGCTTTACAAGCAGCAAATGAAGCATAAATGCCAATTAGTGAACACAAGGCAGAGCAAGGCAACTGGGGCAACATTAAAAGATTCACGTGTAGTTGGTATAAACTATGACTGACTAAAGTAGATAATGCCAAATGCCTGCTATTAATGTACGCTAAGAGGCACAGAAAGTACATGAATCCAAGAAACGTTCGTAGAATGCGTCTTTCATCTCCTTTTAGTTAAGTGTTGAGATAATGCCGACAAGCTAAATGGTGTCTGTTTGCTTTCGTTGTCTTATTTTATACGGAGAAAGATGATAAAAATTAAATCCTGCTCTAAAAAGGTTCTGTTATACTCCACAATTTTGCAATCGATTTAAAGTGGTATATTCTTCGTTATAAAATGACTCACATTTATGTATTTCTATAGTTACATAAACGATTTTAGATATACTCTTTTGATTTAAGGGGAATGAAATGAAATTAATTTTTAATTTTTTAAAAAAACGTTTTTTGAATTTATTGTTTTGATGGTTAAATTTATTCACTCATTCTCTTATAAAACTATCATACATATCCTACTCTTTTTTCAATAGATAAAAAAACATAAATTATACCATAGTTATAAAATTTAGTTTAATTTTTTTTTCTTTTTTCTCTTTTTGCATTCACACTTTTTCTTTTTTTTTTTTCCATATTTTATGCCCCCCAAAAAAAAAGAAAAATAATAAATTTAAATAATGATGAGCAAATAGATCTTGAAGAGAGATATTTAAAATTCAAATTAGGCATTGAATCAAAGCAAATCAAGTGTGGAATTTGATAAGAAAGAAAAGGGGCTATAAGGCTCAATAAGAAAGGAAAGTTTAGTCCTCGTTGTGTTAGTTTGAATTTTCCATTGATTATTGGATATATTTGAAAATATCGTCTATGAAAGAGGTGATGAAGTTCGCTAAGTAAGCAAAAAATAATCCTCGTTATGTTGGTCCTCATAGAATCTTGAGGCATTTTGATAATGTGACCTATGAATTAGATTTGCCTGTAGAGTTAGTATTAGTGCATTTAGTGTTTCATGTGTCCCTATTGAAAAGGAGTCGTGCCCTGAAAGAGTGTTGGTGTAAAGGTTAGTCCACTTATGAATAGATTCCAATTGAGAAGGAGGAAGAGGAGGAGGAGAAGGATAAGGAGAAGGGGAGAAGGGGAGGGAAGAGGAAGGAGGAAGGGGAAGGAGAGGGAGAAAAATGAGGAGTAGCAGGAGGAGGAGGAGGAGGAGGAGGAGGAGGAGGAGGAGGGGGAGGAGGAGGAGGAGGAGGAGGAGGAGGAGGAGGTGAAGGAGAAGAAGAAAGAAAAGGAAGAAGGGGAAGAAGGAGGAGGAGGAGGAGGAGAAAGAGGTGAAGGAGAAGAAGAAAGAAAAGGAAGGAGAAGAAGGAGAAGAAGTAGTGGCAGTCAAGTACCCCCACTCCTTTCCTTTTAGTCCAATTCTAACGTGAGTTAATAGTTCTTGCACAATACTCTATTCAGATTCATGTCTTTTAGTTATTCTCATATCTTAGTGAGTATGTAGAAATAAGATTTAAAAAACGTTCTCTTCTCTCTTAAACCCTAGACCTCTAGCCGCTATTGTACTTTCTAATCATGATCGTATCGATCGTTAGCCTACTTCAAATGGAGGTTGGTTAACCCATGAACCAGATAACATCATATGCTAACATCTTGAAACCAAAAGTGATCGTAAAATCACTGTTTTTGAAACTAATTCTATTTGCACGGTGAACCAATAGTCCTATGAGAACAATCAGAAATGGATTAGATGATTATTAATGAGAGCCTCCAATATGCTGTTATTGGGAAATTCTTATACGAATGGCTGCAATCCAGGAGATGAGGAGACTAATTCCCAAACAATGTGAACTAAAAGGAGAATGCTCGATTGGCCTATTGAGTAATCGTTATGCTTTGACAAGGGCATCATTATTAGAAGATTATATACACCTATTGTTAAAACCAGCCTTCTATATTACTCAGAACAACACATCCTATCCCATGAGGACATTGAAGTGGGATCTGATGTTCAATTTAGAGGAGGAAACTTCAACAACAATTGTGTGGATTTCTTTCCCATCTTTGCCTCCAAACATTTTTGGAAAAGAGGCTGTGTTTTCATTCGCTGCTGCTATTGGAAAGCCATTACAAGTTGACATGGCTACCAAAAACAAATCTTGATCTAGTTATGCACGAGTTAAAGTGAAAGTAAATTTGCTTGGTGAGTTCCTAAAACGAATTAAAATCGGGATAAAGAGAAGTGATGGTGATGTTATCAAGAAGTGGATACCAATATAGTACGATTATGTTCAAAATATTGCACCACGTGCATAATTCAGGGGCATGATGAGGAGCAATGTTATGTTAAAAATCGAGAACTTTTTTAGAAGAAGGAGCCAAAAAAGTAAAAAAAGGTGATGAGACAGTTAAACCATCAAAGAAAAATCCAAAGGAAAAAGAAGCACAGAAAGATGATCATAAAGAGAAGGGGTTCTTAGAACAAAGAAGAAGGGGTAGACGAAGACAACAACCTGTTAAACTTTGGAAGTCCAGACACAAAATCAATTAGCCAACCTGGAAGAAATTGAACACATGATTCAGAGGTGGGATTGGAGATACAAATTGTGGAAAAAAGAAAAGGGGTGGAATTCCAATCCACGAAAAATTGGGTGGGGAGTTCTTTCTAGACAGCCAAGAAGGGGATAAAAATGGATAAATTTGCGAGGAAAGACATAAGCAAGGAAGAAAAGAATAATGACAATGCTAAGAAGAAGGACTGAAAAAATGATGGGGAGTTGAAGGAAAGTGAGGAGAAGGTTGAAGGAAGCTCTGCGCATGACCATTTCTAGAGAGATGCAACAGGCTCTGCAGGGAATTACCAAGAGTTGGATATCAGGGATCAGGAGCTTGATGATCCTCAGGATGATAATATAGTTTTGGAGGAACATTCAGAAGTTCAAACTAAGCAGAATAAAGATGTGGATGATGATGAAGGCTTGAAATATAATATAATGCATGTAAAAACTAGAGACTTATCCCCCTCGGCACACAAATAGTCTCAAGGCTAAGAAGGGGAGGTCTACAATACCTTTACAGGTAAAAACAAGGAGCAATAGAAGGAGGACTAAGAATTGTGATCGATGATAGACAAGACTATTTTCTGGAACATTAGGTCTGTTAATACCCAAAATGCTTTTGATAGATTAACAGATTTAAACATAAGGTACCATTACTCAGTTATTGCTCTGAGGGAACCTTTTCAGAATCCTTCAGAGATGCAATTGTACAGAACCATCCTAGGGTTGATATGACAATGGCTAACTGTTTAGGAAAAATATGAATCTTTTGGAGGAATAAGTGGGATGGAACAGTCATAAATGATTCTCATCAACACATTACCATGGAGTTTACTAAAGCAGATCAAAGTTTTGTGATTAAGTCAGTTTATTCTAGATGCAATGCCCTTGACTGATTGGAGTTATGGGAAGATTTAGCAAGCTTTGATCGTTTAAGGTGTCCATAGATGGTAGGTGGAGATTTCAGTGTGCTTCTGAATGAGAGAAGAAGCTAGATGGATTGGACTTCACCCTTCAAAAGGCTACAAATTTTGCACAGTGCATCAGTGTCAGTGCCCTAATGGAAGTTAGTTGTGTAATGATAGGAATAATGAGACATGCATCTTAAAAAGGTTGTATAGAATGTTGGTTAACATGAAATTTATCGTGGTGTCCCTGATTGTGGAGGTTCATCACTTCATCAGATAAGGATTAGACAATGCACCCCTACATATAGAATGTAATGCAGAGTGAAGTTGGTTGATAAGCCTTGTTGCTTCCTAAACTTCTGGTGCAAGTATATGAGCTTTATTAAGGTTGTTAAATAGCATTGGTTTGTTGATTTTAGATGATTCCCTTTTCCTAGAGCTTCAGGCAAAAATGAGAAAAAGTTAAAATGGCCCTAGTTAAATGGAGTAGGAGGGAAATTGGAGACATTTTTACTCAAATAGCTACATTGGAGGATGTAATAAATGTTAAAAGAAACTAAGCTGGAATTGGATCCTCTTTCGTGAAAATAGAATGGATTTGAATAGGGTTGAGACTCATATGAGAGATATCTAAAGCTGGAAGAAGACTTCTGGAAACAAAAGGCAGGCATGACTTGGTTTATTCAAGGGGATAGAAACACCCAGTTCTTTCATGCTTGTGTGTAGGGGAGGAGGAAGAACTTATAAATTTCTGAAATCAGGGATGGGAATGGGATGGGATATTGATAGAGATGGTGTGGAGATTAACATGACCAAAGCATATGACAAAGTCTTTTGGATTTATCTACCTAAAATGCTGAGGAAATTTGGTTTCTCTGAGATGGTGATAGATATGGTGTGGTCTATGAAGCCTTTATCACTATCAGGTGGTGCCAAGGCCAGACCCATGACTACCCCAATAAAAATAAAAAGTTAAGCAAATCTACCTATAAGCAAGGCGAAAATAGGTGATGAAACCTCCAAAGTAGGGGAAGCTCACTAGTCTGCTGAACGTCTCGAGATCCTCAATGGTGCACCTGCTGATGACCTCTATCCTGTGTATCAACATCATAAAATGATGCAATCTCAGAGAGGGACATCAGTGCATGGAATGTACTTGTATGTAAAATAGCTGAGTGAAATCGAAACATGTAAGATAATATAGAAACAACAATCAACATCAAAGATAGTAAAAAAAGTCAACATGTCAAATGTTTATCTAAAGAAAGAATAATGAGTAGACAAGTGACCCATCAACCCATCAATAAATCAGTCAAATCAGACCCATCTCAGAAGGACTCGTCTCAACTCATCTCATATCATCTCATCTCGAATCAGACCCATCTCAGAAGGAGTCATCTCAACTCATATCATATCATATCATCTCATCTCATCTTAACTCAGAGTACTTAGTTTGGAAACTTTCTAGGAGTTTCTCTAATCTGACAATAGTCACTTATGAGCCAGTGATTGTACAATAATCACGTTGATGTTACCACAACCATTCTGTACTTGCCAGGTAGGGAATGAATCGAATCCATTAGGGAACACCGGCAAATCTGTAACACCCCACACCTTACAATATTGGCACAATTCAAATGAAACATAACATGATTTGTACTAATTGACGCTAAATTTTAAAAGTGCTTGAATCTTGTGTTCATGGGTTGCATATGCGTCTAACGCTTAAGGGGATCAAGGGTATAGATATTTTGTGGTAAATTAAGGAAATTACGGCCTTAAATGAAGTAAAATAATTGAGGTACTTGTAGGACTTGGAAGCTAGAAGGTGAGTCAGCTACTTGCTTAGCTCAAAATCGCGAACCTAAACGGAGACGAGGCTCGACGTCGAAATTGTCCATGTTCGATTAGGAATAAAGTCCGTG
>JAABOM020000110.1:150924-200393 GCA_011800125.2 Solanum clarkiae | reverse complement strand
TTCTTTATTTAGAGGCTTTGTAGACTATGTAAAGTAAAAGTGAAGTCATGTCTCGTACTTTAGACACCGTGGCCCCACGGCCTAATCAGATGCATTTCCTTTTGGCTTATTATCACTGTTTATCTACTTCAAGGCATACTAAAGGTAGAACTCCTCATAATACGTATAGTAAGCGCATAGTTACATGTTGGTTCTCCCGTGCCTTATCAGCAATGGGTGCCGGTCCGCCCTACGAGACTTTGGGGCGTGACAACATCAAACTATTCCTCTATTATTTCAGGGGCTCTATCAAGAGGGGACCTCAACATAACGTGTTATGGTGGTCCTAATCCTTACATACGCTCGGCTACATAGTTTGACGAGTGCAAGTTGAACTAACTCTTACTATTTTGATGCTCGATACTCCTCCTATGACTCAATGCTCATAAAACAGTCTGTCCAATCAAACTAATCAAACCTTCTCAATCAATTCATCTCAAATCAGCCTTGTAGAGGCTCTCATCTTTCAACCAGTCTCATAGAGACTCTATCTCTCATCAATCAACATCTTAATCAATAGCTCAAGACTTAGAACAATCATTAAGGAATAATCAAATAAACAACTTGGTAGAGTTCATCTATGAAGACATAAGGAGCTATCAAGTTCTATCAACTCATCATCATTCTCACATTGCAATTACAATCACAATCGACATTTCAATCAAGGCTCTAGACTCGATCCCTATCTTCTTTTATGCATGCTTCTAGAAGTTAACATGTAGGGTTTATCCAATATCTCACGAAAAATATTCAACTCAAGAAAACAAGTTTATGATGATCATCAACAAATGAAAATACATGCAAAGTTTATAAACATTTCAAGAAAATAATGAAGAATCATGCATGTAGACTCAAGAACCTTCAACTATGGGGCACATGAGAGAAATATCTCATGCTTTATTTAGCCTTACATACATGGAACAAAGGTAGAAGATCAATTTGGCATGAATCAGTCTTGAAATCTTCAACTCCTTGCTCTTCTCTCTTCTCTTTTAGCCCTAGGTCTTTGTCAGAGACTTAGAATTCTTAAGAATGGGTTATATACCCTTTTTATGCTTAAAATGTCTTATTTTGGTAATATATTAAGTCTAGGAGGGGTTTGGAAAGGGATAGGATGCCCCTCACGAAATTCGAAACAAGTCAATTTCCAGGACACAGGGTCCGCGACACGGACCGCGTGTTTTTTTGGTATTTTCATCAAAAATCCTTCGAAATCCCGTAGAAAATATTTGGAACAAAAACTAAGTGTTGGTCCACGATGGATCCGCGTCGTGGACCTATCGCACACCCTCACTAGTTCACATTTTATTATGAAAAATTATTTTTCGACCCGGTTGATCTAAGATCGAGTTGAGGCTATTTTTCCACTCAATGTTTTACGCTGATTGCATATTCGATCTCAGATTTGCAAACAAAGCATGGGAAGATGCATTACGTGTACGTCTCCATTTAAGGGGTATTTTGGTATTTTTTTACTAGGTGTTACATCATCTCCCCCTTGGCATCATTCATCCTCGAATGATAAGTAAGAATGGATATCAAGGCACGAATAGAATCGAAACTCGTCTCAGCATTCACATCTATCAATCTGTCTTTCGACTCCTCATTTCTATCTATAATCTCTATTCAGACTCAAGAATAAACAATCGTCAAGAAAAGACAATCAACTTAGTTAAGGGTTAGGAAATTTACCTTAAACATTCTCATCATTTGGCATTAATGGGTGCAGATATTTTGCTTTCATCTCTTCCCCAGCTTCCTATGTAGCCTCCTCAACGAATTGATTCCTCCACAGGACTTTGACTGAGGCTATCTCTTTGGTTCTCAATTGGCGAATCTAACGATCAAGAATTTGAATTGGAATTTCTTCGTAGGTCAAACTATCCTTCACTTTAATGCTCTCCACAGGGATTACCAAAGAAGGATATCCTAAGCATTTCTTCAACATCGACACGTGGAACACCGGATGGATACCATCTAACTCGAAAGGCAACTCTAATTCGTAGGCAACTTTCCCAATCCCCTTTACAATCTGATGGGGTCCAATATAATGTGGACTCAATTTACACTTCTTCCCAAATCTTATGACACCTTTTATAGATGACACTTTCAGATATACCCAGTCATTCATTTCGAACTCCAAATCTCTTCTCCTCACGTCGGTGTAGGATTTCTGGCGACCTTGTGCAGTCTTCAATCTCTCTCTAATGATCTTAACCTTCTCCATCGCTTGATGGACAAGGTCAGGCCTAATTAAATTCGCTTCTCCAACCTCGAACCACCCTATTGGTGATCTACATTTCCTCTCATATAAGGCTTCATATGGAGCCATTTGAATGCTTGCATGATAACTATTGTTATATGCAAACTCAATCAACGGTAGGTGCTCATCCCAATTTCCCTTGAAATCAAGGATGCAGGCTCTCAACATATTTTCTAATGTCTGAATTGTTCGCTCTGCTTGGCTATCTGTCTGTGGATGGAAGATTTTACTCAAATTCACCTTCATACCCAATCCTTTATAAGATGATCTCTAAAATTGGGAGGTGTATTGAGATCCTCTATCCGAGATGATGGACAAGGAGACCCTTTGCAACCTCACAATCTCTTGGATGTACATCTTGGTGTACTCCTCCACAGTGTTAGTTGTTTTAACTGCTAAGAATATGATTTAGTCATCCTATCCACAATCACCCATATTGAATCATGCTGCTTTCGAGACCTCAGTATACTAGTAATGAAGTCCATATTGATCACCTCCCACTTCCATTCTAGAATCTCAAAGTTTTGAGCTAATCTAGATGGTCTTTGGTGCTCAAATTTCACTTGCTGACAGTTCAGGCACTTAGAAATAAATTCAGCAATATCCTACTTCATTCCGCTCCACCAATAGACTTCCCTCAAGTCGTGGTACATTTTAGTAGAGCCAGGATGAATAAAGTATCTAGTGTTGTGAGCTTCAGCCATGATTCTATCTCGTATACCATCAACATCTAGGACGCACAATCTACTTTGGTACCTCAACACCCCATCTACCCCTTTGCAGAAGACCATCACTTTCTGTTTGTAGACAGCCTCCTTTAATTGGAGTAGGACAGGATCTCTGTCTTGCTTTTATTTCACCTCTGCCACCAAAGATGAAGCAGACCTATTCTAGACATTAGCTCCTCCCTTATCATTTTCCTCAAGTTGGACTCCTAATCGAGCCAACTGATGCACTTCTTTAGCTAGATCCTTCTTTCCTTCCTCCACATGGGTTGTGTTACCTATTGACAACCTGCTAAGAGCGTCAGCAATAATGTTAGCTTTACATGTATGGTAGAGAATGCTTATGTCATAATCCTTGAGCAACTCTAACTATCTTCTCTGTCACAAGTTGAGCTCTTTCTGACTGAAGACATACTACAAGCTCTTATGGTCAGTGAACATATCCACATGCACTTCATATAAGTAGTGGCGCAAGATCTTGAGTGTGAACACCACTGCCGCCAACTCAAGATCATGGGTTGGATAATTCCTATCATGAATCTTAAGTTGTCTAGAAGCATAGGCTATCACCTTCCCTCTCTGCATTAGCACACATCCCAATCCAACTCTTGAAGCATCACAATAGATTACAAAATCTTCCTTCCCATCGGGCGAGGTTAGAATTGGTGCAATAGTCAGTGTAGTCTTAATTCTTGGAAACTTTTCTCACACTTGTCGAACCACTAAAACTTGAGCCATTTCTCATCACCTTTGTCAATGGTGCGGCTAAGGAAGAAAATCCCTCAACAAACAATGGTAGTAGCCTGTCAACCCCAAGAAACTTCTTATGTCAGTTGGAGAGGTTGGTCTGGGCCAGTTCGTAACTGCTTCAATCTTTTGAGCATCCACTCAAATACCATCACCGGGCACAATATGGCCTAAAAAAGCCACAAACTTAAGCCAAAATTCACATTTCGAGAATTTTGTATATAACTCTTGGTCCTTAAGGGTTTGAAGGACAATTCTGAGACAATTTGCATGCTCCTCTTCATCTCTTGAATACACTAAAATATCATCAATAAACACAATCACAAACATATCCAGATACTATCTGAACACTCTATTCATCAAATCCATAAAGGCTGCAGGTGCATTCATCAACCCAAAGGACATGACTAAGAACTCAAAATAGCCATATCTAATCCTAAAGGCTGTCTTTGGAATGTCACATTCCCTCACTTTCAACTGATTGTAACCAGATCGAAGGTCTATCTTTGAGAAACAAGAGGCACCCTAAAGTTGGTCAAACAAGTCATCTATCCTTGGGAGAGAGTATTTGTTCTTTATGATGACCTTGTTCAGTTTCCTATAGTCAATACACATTCTAAGAGACCTATCTTTCTTTCACACGAATAGGACAGGGGCACCCCAAACACTCAGCCTTATGAACCCCTTCTCTAATAAATCTTTTAATTGTTCCTTTAATTCTTTCAGTTTTGCGAGGGCCATTCTATAAGGTGGAATTGAGATAGGCTAGGTATCAGGAAGAACACCAGTCCCAAAGTCAATCTCCCTATCAGTAGGGACTCCATTCAGATCCTCAGGAAACACTTCTGGAAACTCATTCACGATCGGAACTGAGTCAAGAGTTGGGGACTCAACATCATCGAATTTAACTCTTACGAGGTGGTAAATACACCCCTTCGTAATCATCTTTCTAAGATATGAGATAAACTTTCCTTTAGGTTCTATGGTATCAAATTTCCACTCTAGAACTAGTTCATTCAAAAATTGAAAGTTAACGGTTCAGGCTCTACAATCAACAGAGGCATAACACGCGTGGAACCAATCAATGCCAAAGATCAAATCAAAATCAGTCATGTCCCACTCAATAGATCAATGATAGTATCCCTATGATAGATGTACACTACACAAGCTCTATAGACCCTCTGAACTTGAATGGACTCACCCACTGGAGTAGAAACATCAAAGGGTTCAGGAAGACTCTCAGGGGTTCTATTAAATCTACTGGCCAGATAAGGAGTTACAAAAGATAATGTGGCACCAGGATCTATCAACACTAACAATCAATAGAAAAGACTCGAATCATACCTGTCACAATATCTGGGGTATTCTCCTGATCATGTCGACTACCTATGGCATACAAACGATTTGTAGATCCTTTTGTGCCTGAAGTGGTACCTCTCTGATTATCCTTAGCTGGCGGGATCGGTGTAGTAGATTAAGCTCGGTCATCTTAAAGTGGACACTCTCTCTGATAGTGGCTTGCTCGGCCGCACTTGTAGCATATATCACTCCCCTCATGGCACTTATCCATGTGTAACTTGCCATATGTACCACATGACAGCTTACCTTGTGAACCATGAGCCATACTAGCGTGTGACTAAGACCCATGAGCCATGATATTCTAAGACCTCTGTTCGCTCCTGACTCTAGGTGCAAGTTCACTAGCAGATGATGTACTGGAAATCAATTTCCATTGCCTCTCTTCCTAATCTCATGGCTGGTTATTTTAGCTTTTTTGCTTCTGAACTTTTCCTTATCATATTGCCTCTCCTCATCCGCTTGTTTCACGAAAGTCATCAATCTCCCTATATCCATGTCACTCACGAGCATAGCTCTCCTCTCATCTCTCTTTGGCCCTCTATTCAACCCATCAACGTATATTTCCATCCTCCCCCTCATATCAGCAACCATATCCGGAGCATAGTGGGATAGTTGGCTAAACTTCAGCCTGTACTCTTGCACAGCCATGAGCCATGTTTCAAGTTTAACAACTCTCTTACCTTCTCTTCTCTTCTCTTCCTTGGGAAGAAACACCCTAAGAAATCTTCCTCAAACATAGCTCAAGTCATCACAGCGGCATTCTCCCCTCTACCCTTCTTCCACTGGTCGTACCACAATCTATCAACCCCCTTTAGTTGATAAGCAACCAATTCCACTCTATCAGCATCAGCCACATGCATCACTTGGAACACTTTCTGAAGCTCATCCACATAGTTCTTAGGATCCTAAGTGGATGTAGACCCTGTGAACTCAGGCGAATTCATCCTCAAGAATTCTCGGACTCTAGAAGTGTTATAGGTGTCCTGTCAGGCCGCTCTTTGTCTCACAGCAGGTGCTGTGACAACCTGGGCTAGAGTTTGGATAGCCTGACGAAGCTCAGTATTGGAGACCTCGTCTTGCGGAGGCTGCACAATAGGGACAACTTGTTCCATGGGCACCTCATGTCCTTGAGACTCAGGTGGATTGACATTCTGTCTGGTGGGATGTCCTCTACCTCTGACGGCTCTTCTGGGAGGTATGTTCACAATTCTGCAACACTGCAAAGCGTGAATTAGAATAGAACTTTCATATAGTATAACTCTATAGCACGATTTAGAATATGAATGAAGGGAAACAATTCCTAATGTCCTATAGCCTCCTGCTTATCAAGTGTGGTCAACAACATATCCATAAACAAGACTCTACTAGACACGGCTTCATAGACTCTCTAGGATACTTGAACTCGTGCTCTAATACCAAGTTTGTCATGCCCTAGGAGGGGACCCAAGACGTGGCTGGCACTCAAGGGCTATTGCTAGTCCCTAAGCGAAACACTTGGCCTCATCACATTCATTTATTCATACATTCTACTAATCAGCGGAAGACATAAGAGAATAAATGGGCACACCTCATTATCTAGTCTCAAATAGCAATAAAATGAAAGGCTAGTCGAAAGAAACTAGCTCACGAATCTGAATATCAACATCAAACTCTAGTCTATGAAGCCTTTATCACTATTAGGTAGTGGCAATGACAAACCCATGACTACCCCATTCAAAATAAAAAGTTAAGCAAATCTAACTCTAAGCAAGATGCAAATAGGTGATGAACCCTCTGAAGTAGGGGAGACTCACCAGCCTACTGAACGCCTCGAGATCCTCAATGATGCACCTGTTGATGACCTCTATCCTATGTATCTACATCATAAAATGATGCACTCACAGAAAGGGACGTCAGTACGTGGAATGTACTAGTATGTAAAATAACTGAGTGAAACCGAAACAGGTAAGATAATATAGAAACAACACTCGACATCAAAGATAATAAAAAAAATCAACATGTCAAATGTTTATCTAAAGCAAGAATAAAGAGTAGATACGTGACCCATCAACCCATCAACTCATCAATCTAATCAGACCCATCTCAGAAAGACTTGTCTCAACTCATCTCAACTCAGAGAACTCAGTTGGGAACTCTCTAGGAGTTTCTCTTATTTGATAACAGTCACTTATGAGTCAGTGACTATACAAAAATCACGGTAATGTTGCCACAGCTATTCCGTACTTTCAAGGTAGGCAATAAATCAAATCCACTAGGGACCACCAGCAAATCAAACTAGTCATCAATTGTTTCAGGGACTCTATCAAGAGAGGACCTCAACATAATGTGTTATGGCAGTCCTAATCCTCACCTTTGCTTCGCTACATGGTTTAATGAGTGTGAGTTGGACTAACTGTTACTCTTTCGATGCTCGATACTTCTCCCATGACTGAATGCTCACAAAACAGTCCATCCAATCAAACCAATCAAATCGTCTCAATTAATTCATCTCAAATCAGCCTCATAGAGGTCTCATCTTTCAACCAGTCTCATGGAGACTCTATCATCTCATCTATCAAGATCTCAATCAAAAGATCAAGACTTAGAACAATCATTAAGGATCAAGACTTAGAACAATCATTAAGGAACAATCGAATAGACAAATCGGTAGAGTTTATTTATGGAGACTCAAGGAGCTATCAAGTTCTATCAACCCATCATCATTCTCACATCACAATTACAATCACAATCGAGATTCTCAATCAAAGCTCTAGACTCAGTCCCTATCTTCTTTCATGTATGCTTTTAGAAGTTAACATGTAGGGTTTATGCAATATCTCATGAAAAATATTCAATTCAAGAAAACAAGTTTATGATAATCATCAACACATGAAAATACACGTAAAGTTTATAAATATTTCAACAAAATAATCAAGACTCATGCATGTAGACTCAAGAACGTTCAGCTCTCATCTAAGACCATCTATGGGGTACATGGGAGAATAATATCATGCTTTATTTAGCCTTACATACCTGAAATTAAGGTAGACGATCAATTTGGCATGAATTCGTCTTGAAATCTTCAACTCCTCGCTCCTCTCTCTTCTCTTTTTGCCCTAGGAGAGACTTAGAATGGCTTAAGAATGGGTTACATACCCTTTTTAAGCTTAAATTGACCTATTTTGGTCATATATTAAGTCTAGGAGGGATTTGAGAAGGTCTAGGATTCCCCTTACGAAATTAAAAAAAAGTCAGTTTTTGGGACGCGAGGTCTGCGACGCGGACCGCGTATTTTTTTGGTATTTTTCATCAAAATTCCTTCGGAATCTCGTATAAAATATTTGAAACAAAAACAAAGTGTTGGTCTGCAATGGGTCCGCGCGCGGACCTATCGCGCACTCTCACTGGTTCGCATTTTATTATGAAAAATTATTTTTCGACTTGGTTGCTCTAAAATCATGTCGAGGCCATTTTCCCACTAAATTTCTCACGATGATTGTATATCCGGTCTCAAATTTTAAAACAGAGTATAAGAAGACACGTTACTTATGCGTCTTCATTCGAGGGGTATTTTGATAATTTTTACCGGGTATTACATATTCTCCATCAGACTAAGAAAACTGGTGGGTATTTTATAAGTTGACTTTCCTTTAATCTACCTAGCGTGACCTGTCTATTATGGGAAGCAAAATAATATATTTTTATGACATTATAGGGAGAGTATTTTGCCTGATAGAACAAAATCCTATCATTTGAAGGAAAATATATTTTGATTAGTCATGTTTTTCAGTCAATGTCTATATACTTGTTATTAGCTATAACTCCAAAGGGGTTATAAGGAAGCTTCATAAAAGTTTTGCAAAATTTTCCTGGGGCAATATTGCCATGGAGAGAAGAAAACACTTATTTCTTGGGAAAATATGTGTTACCCAATTGAAGAAGGTGGTTTGAGCTTTAGGTCACTGTTTGATGTAAGTAACACTATGTATGCTAAACATTGGTGAAATTTTAGAAGTTCAGTGGCCACTTCTTGGGGTATCCACATGGACAATAAGTATTTTAAAAAGAAGCATCCTTCCTATATTATCAATTCTGGGGCCCCTCAGGTGTGGAGAAGTATGTTAACAATCAGGGATGAAATAAAACCCTACGTTTGGTGGAAACTAAAAGTAAGAAACTCCAAATTTTGATTTGACAACTGTACAAAGCTTGGAGCTTTATATTACACAGAAGGTGATATGGCAATAGAGGCCAGAGATTTCATTGATAACAATTCCTGGAAGTCAGATTTATTGGAAGGGGTTATATCATTTAAAATGTCAGAATTTATCAAGAGTGACATAAAGCCCATAATAGAAATGAAATTGACAGAGCATGATGGACAAGCAGTGCTAGTGAATTATTCTCAGTTAAGTCAACATTTCAGGTCCCGACACATAAAAAAAGGTGGAGTGATAGAAGAATGTTTGGGTTGGCGGACCACCCCACAAAATCTCATTCTTCTTGTGGAGAGTGACGAAAGATAGAGTTCCTACTGATGATAACGTGAGGAGATGCAATATACCTATTATTTCTAAGTGTTGCTATTGTGATCTGGGAAGTGCGGAAACCACTTATTTCTAACAGTCCCCATAGCCCCTAAGTTATGGAGGCAGTTTGCAGCTTTTGCTAGTTTTGAAATAAAAGAGATTAATTAAAAGTAGTTCTCTCAAACTAGTAGGATTATGTTGAAATCCTAAAAGCTAAATCTATAGTAAAGGTCATTCCTACTATCCTAATATGGGAGCTTTGGAAAAGAAGGAATCATATCTGACATAGTAAAAATGTAACTTTTCAAGTACTTCATGAAAAGTGTAAAGGATAATCTACCACTTGGTAAAAGGATATTTTCCTAAGTACGTAGATATTCCAAGAAGATGTGCAGATATTTGGGAAAGAATTCAGAACTTTAGGTTAAAATTGTACAACAAAGTGATCTAGTGGAAGCTGCCTAGCATGGGGTGGATCAAATATAACATAGATGGATCATGTAAAGGTTTTCCTGAGAGATAATCAAGGGGACTTACTCTATGCAGAGGCAAATAATATTGGTGTTTCTATAAATATGTATGCTAATATCATTGCAATTTGCTAGGCTCTACAGTTTTGCCAGTTGGAGGTGATGACAAACATATTGGTAGAAAAAGACTTTCTTAGTATTAATAATATGTTAAACAAGTAGTGGAAGGTTCCAAGGGACCTAATTGAGGTTGCAGAAGACATTCAGAAGTTACTGGGAGATTTCAAACATACAAATAAATACGAAAAAGTAAATCAATTAGCGGATTATATTACCAGTATTGTTATTGACAAAGAAGACGTGCAACAATACTGGACATTCACAAAGTTATTATGGCAAGAAAATTTCTAAACATGGAAAAGTGACAGATTCCATCATTAAGAATATGAACAAGGAAAATCATAGACAGTCCCATACATGTAAATACATGAAGTAAGTATGCGTACAACTTGGCACAACAAACATATATACAGATTAGTTTGTGGTTCTAAAGATAAAAGTCACTTTTGTGCTTTCATTAACTAAGCCTAAGCTACAATCAGTATACAAAAAAGGCAAAAACTAGCAAAAAGGAACTTTTCACCAGGTTGACGATTAGCACGCGCATTTACTGAAGATCCAAGTTGGCCATGAGAGCAACAACAGAGATCTGCTTGGTCATATGAAAGTGAGAAAGGAGTTGGAGGACAATAAGAAATAGGGAGAGAAAAGATAATAAGGGATATCTACATACTTGGAGTGGAATGCAAAAACAAAACCTGGCTTCTTCATCCAGAATGATCACTAGATAGGTTACGTGCATCATAAACCAGTCACGTCACAAGCTAAGGAGGGAGGAAAAATCCAAGGATGCTCATCTTTACCATTGAAAGATGTATCTCACAGATGGAGCGAAACCAAATGAAGATAGTTGGACACCCACAAGGTAAAAAGACAAAAGCTCGCGGATGGACGTCATGGAAACTTCTTTGCATGTGGTTTGGAGAAGACAAAGGCTTTCCTAAAGCAAACCTTTGCTTCTCATGTATGTTTTATTTATTAACTGAGGTGGTGGAATTTGGACAACCACTCATATTTTCTTGGATTGGACCATCTCTGAGCCCATTGTATTTTCAATTGATAAAATCGAGCACTAGGACCAAAAAGTTAAGCATGCATGTTCATGAAATCAGTAGAGCCTTCTTGTATTAGTTTGGAGTTAGTCGTTCCACCAATTTTCAGCATTTAGCTTTTAGTGGAATTGTAGCTGAGGATGTTCATGGTTCGGATGAAAATCGATCTAAATCGATTAAATTAAGCGATTTTTATTTGATTTTGGTTTGATTTGGCTTGGATTGGCTTTACATTTTAAAAAATCGATAATATTCAGTTTTATTTTGGATTTATTTTAAAAATTAAAAAAATAACCAAACCGAACTGACACACACACACACATCTATCTATCTATATATATATATATAGAGAGAGAGAGAGAGAGAGTCAAAAATAAAAATAAACATATTAAAGTATGGTAAAAAGGTCCAATCCAGTAGTTCACTCATGCTTAACCTATAAATTATAATTTCGAAGACCCATCTAAAGATTAAGAATACATGACAATTATATTTATAGGCTACAAGAAGCAACTTTAATTCAAATCTAATAGACTAGGTGAATAGTAATTTATCATTGTCTTTTCCATGAGTTTTCCCGCATGAAGATTGAAAAATTGTCATCACAATCTGCAAGTGTCCTCATCTTTATTGAGCTGTTTTGAATTTATTCTCTATCTCAATTTTAATAGTTGCAACTCGCAGCCCACAAGTTACTTTTTTGTACCTCTTCAACCATTTGTCATAGGTAAATTATTCATTATTAACTTTTATTAATGAATTTTTTCTACTAGTAAATTAATATTCTCAATTTTAAATTTTAAATTTTTTTATCCTAATTTTTTATATTTATCAGATTAAAATAATTGACTTGAAGATTCAAAGGTGACCGAAAAAGAAACTATACCTGTGCGAATAACACTTCAAGCACATGATAACACTCTTAACACTTCGACGAGTTCTACATGCAAATCCTAAAAATGAAAAAGAACTATTGTTTCTGGTCAAGATCCTAGCCATGGAGGGAATGGTAGGGAAACATCACAAATTTGGAAGACTTTGAAAAATTTCTTGATAGAAGGGTGAATAAAAGGGAAATTGCAATTATTGCTTTAAAGAATTTTTTCCCTAGTAAGAATGAGATTTCTAACCTATGGACATATTTAAATAGTACTTGTGTCAAATCCGCTTTCAAAATCATTGATAGGTCACAACCACCACTAAATCTTAAGCCTATCAATGGGAAAAAAGAAGTTTTGAAAAAGATTATTTATAATGTTGCTGAGGTTAAGAAGGACTTTGCTGAGTTTGTTATTCTTGATGAACAACCATTTAAAGTTGCTGAGGCGGAATGGTTTAAAAATTTGATGAGACTCATTTTGCATAATTATAAATTACTTTCTCACATTATCGTTGTTAGACAATGTTTGCAGATTTATCAAGAGGAGAAAAATAAGCATAAAAGGTTTATTAGAGATCAACATGTGTGCCTTACAAGTGATACTTGGACATCAATCAAAAATTTGACCTACATGGTCATTACTGCTCACCGGATAAATGATGAATAGAATTTGGAAAAGAAAATTCTCAATTTTTTTATATTCTAGATCATAAAGGTGAGACGATAGCCAAGGAAATTGAGGCATGTTTATTGGATTGGGGGATTGAGAACCTATTCACAATGACATTAGATAATGCAATAGATAGTACTGCTATCACACACTTGAAAGCTAGAATTAATGATTGGAATGGTGTTATATTTAAAAAATAACTTTTTACATGTTAGGTGCAATGCACATATTCTAAATTTGATTGTGAAAGAAAGGCTCAGTGAACAAAACAAGTCTATTTTATTGAGTAAGGCAAGTTGTCAAATCTGTTAAGTCTTCTTCTTCAAGAATCGATTCCTTTAAGTCATATGTTGAGAAAGCCAAATTAGACAGTCATGGCCTTTTGAGTCTGGATATTGAGACGAGGTGGAACTCGATATATTTAAGGCTAAACACGGCTCAAAATTTTGAAAAAGCCTTTTCAAGAATGTATGAAGATGATCATAGGTCCTTCAGGTATTATTTAAACTTGAAGGGCGCAACAAAACACCCATTTGTTGATGACTGGCAGAATGTGAGAGTATTCATCAAATTTCTTAAAATTTTCTATCAAATCACTTTGAAATTTTTGGGAACTTTACATGTTACTTCTAATTATTTTTTTCATGAGATTAATAATCTTTAGAACTATATTCTCAAATAGTCTAATTCTGGTAATCCTGTGTTGAATAATATGGCTAAGCATATGAAAAAAAGTTTAGTAAATATTGGGGAGACTTTGATGATATGAATATGTTATTATTTGTTGCTATTTTATTAGATCCTTGATATAGGTTGAAGTATTTGAAGTTCTTTTTTAGGTGTTTTATAAACCTGTAGAGGGAGTAGATACGTGCATTAAAGTGATGAATATTTTATCTCTCTTGTATACTCACTATACGAATTCACTTTTTTGAGATTCATGATGAAAATATTGAATTTCACGCTAATGCGGTGAATCAAAATAATAAAATGCAAGGTTGTGATGTGAAATTACAATGGAAAAAGTTTCTTGAAAATGAAATAATGTCAACAATAAATCTGATCTCGATAAGTATTTATTGGATGATTTGCAGAAGAACAAGAATTTTGATATCCTGGCTTGGTAGAAGGCTTCATCTGAGAAATATTCAATTGTCTCCAAGATTGCAAGAGATGTACTTGTTATTGCTATTTCTACCGTTGTATCAGAGTTAGCTTTTAGCATAAGTGGTCGAATTCTTGATGGTTATTGAAGTTCTTTATTGCCAAAGATAGTTGAAGCTCTCATCTGTACTCAACAATGACTACAAACAACTTCTAAAGAGCACAAATTTGAAAATTTTTAGATGATATTCAAAATCTTGAGATACTTCAAAAAAGTATTTTACACAGTTAATTACTAAGGAAGATAGAAAACTGATGATGGATCATTTCACCCTTGCTAAGATATTCTAGACTCTGCAGCAACTTTGGAAAGGAATTGGATTGAAAGAAAGATTAAAATTTCTTGAAGTAGTGGACGATGGAATATGAAAGATTTGTTTTTTTTAATTCCCTTTTTGACAGGTGAATTTCAATGAATTAGTTGGTTTGAAATATTTATGAAACTACTTTAGTTAGTTTGGAACTTCAATGAATTCTTTTTGAATTTGTTCGTTAGTGAGATATATATAGCCGATCCTAGCTTGTTTGGCATTGATACATAGTTTTTTTTTTGAAGTAGTAAAAAGAAAATGAAAGAGTCTCATTTTGTCAATCTCTATTAGGATTTGGCCTCCCTTTTAAGAGTGTTAGTAAAAACAAAAAGAAAGAGTCTCAAGGAGAAGATTTGTTGAAGAAGGTGGAATTGCTGCACTTGTGGAAGCTATTTAAGGTAGTGTTGATAAAGGAAGAGAATTTATTGTGTTGACGTTATTACAGCTTTGTATGGATATGTTAGACTGCCACAACCCAAGCCTAAGCCCTAGACGTGACACGGCAAACGAAGTCTGAAGACAACTCAAACAAGTCTCTTCATTGTAACATGCAGACATCCTTGGTTGTGGAAGTAAAATAAAGATCAACATGAATCAAGTATAAAAAGGGAAGTGGGACTAAGGGAAATCTTTCACAAACATAGAAACATAAGAAGAGCCAAGCTTGAAAACATATACAAATTTAGCATCCAACAAGACCTCTACTTTAAAATGAAGCAGGTCATGACACTTTCCAGGCTCACCCTCATAATAATAAGTATCCAAAATAAGGAACAAGTCTCATCATAGCATGAAATAAAGTAGATATTGTCCTCCGAGTTGAGGACTCACCAAAGCTTTCTTGGAGAATCAAACTAGCCACGTGGAGGAGGATGATCAAAAGGAGCTCCGGTCCCTACATGGTAATATCATATAGGCATAGAGTATCCATTAGTATATTTGAATGTACTAAGTATACGGGGTGCAATGCAACAAAGACATAAGCCAATATATTCAAAATGCATAATCATAATCAATGGATATATAATCTCAATATGACATGTATAATCAATGCTTGTAATAAAACATGCTAGTAAGATATTTTACTTGCATAATCTATCACACATATGTGGGAAGAGACCTCAATTGGCATAGACCAAGCAGCTACAACTTGGACTCCAAGGCATGACATCCCATCGGTACAGGTGACCGGGCATGACATCCCCCAGCGAAGTGTGGTCTACTTGCCAAGGTAAATCAAACATGATAACATGAAATAGATAGATCCACTAGTATAGCAAGGCCATAATATATAATCTTATGCTGGCACATAGTTTAGAGACTAAAGACTTTATAAAAGGACCCATTAAGTCAAACCCACATCTTAATCCTCAATCAATGCTAAGTTTAATCCCATGGAATACTTGAAATAATCATAACTTGAATAGCTTGTACGAAACATGATAAATTGACATGAGTAGCTCATCAGCATGCTTGACCTATACTAGTAAGCCTAACTTGAACATGAGAGTAATAATAATCAGACATGATCCCTTGCTTTAACATGAATGGCTCACAAGAAGTAAAATTTTTGAAATAGGGCTTAATTTGATCTTGTAAAATTATATATACTTTTCATGAATTCAATATATGCTTGAAAGCCCTTAATCAATATGAAATTACTTGACTTGTAAATCATGTAATAAATCACCAATAACTTGAGAATTCTTGTCATGTCATTTTATCAAACACATGGTGGGTTCATGATACTTGTTCAGAATCATGCAATTCAAAAGTAAAACAAGAAGAGTAAACTCAATTTAAATCAACCCAGAAATATTGTAGTGAAACCCTCATTTAAGGTATCTTGAAATCCATCACTAAAGCTCATAATAGTTCATGTTTCATAGCTTAAATCATGCATAGTCTCAATGGACAAAACAAATTCACAGAATAAGCTTGAAATAGATATTCATGCATAATCAATCAATACTTGATAAAATCCTAACATATTTTTATATTCATAATTTATAATGAGAGAAACCCATAGGTAATACAACTTGAAATCATGTAATTTCCATAAAAAGAGAAGGTTGGGCTCCATGGGTGAAAGGACCCATGGATGAAGACCCACATACCGTAGGCCTTGAATTTATTGAGATGAACTTGAAGGAGATAAAGCTTGAGATGGGTTCTTGAGTTCTAAAGTTGAGCTTGAAATCCTTGGATTTAAATGAGAGATTTGATAAAGTCTCGGAGAGGTTTTAGAGAGGGTTTTGTGAATTATATAGTTGAAAAATGGCTAAATATGGGAGATTTCATGTTTAAATGGGCATGGAGCTATTACCCCGATTCTCTTGGATGAAATAAGAAAATAAAGGAAAATATTACACTGGTACGTGTCTCAGGCACGATGCGGACCAGACGCGGATCACCAAATACACTAGTCCGCACCCCAGGCACATCGCGGCCTAGGCACGAACAGAAACTGAAAATAAAAAAATTAGCCAAAATTATTTTTCACTATGGGTCTTCAAAAATCCGAGTTATACCCATTTCCCACTCAATTTTTCCCCTTGATCAAGAATATGAAGTATTTTCGAAATCATGCACGGATTTTGAGATATATGGAATTTACGATTATGGGGCACTCTGAAGCACATGAGGGGTGTTTTAATGTCTTCTCCCTTGGGAAAATTCATCCTCGAATGTCAAAGAAACATGCGTAAGAGAAGTAATTATGAAGATTTCAACCTGACATGAATCAACAAATGCATTTAAGCATCATTTTCAAAAAGTCTCAACATGAATGTCAAAATTCACCATAAACTTGTTACTATAAACATGAATGCATGCAAAATGACATGAGGGCTGAAATTTAAGACTTGAAATCATAGATAAGACTTAAGTTATTACCTTCGGCTTGAGTAGAGTGGAAGAGATATGGTTATCGCTTTTTCATGTCCGCCTCGGCTTTCCATGTAGCACTTTCAACTTGTTGATTCTCCTAATGGACCTTGACGGAAGCTACATCTTCATTTCTCAACCTCTTCATATGTCTATCCAATATCTCTACCGGGACCTCCTCATAGGTCAAATTATTTTCCACAACACCCACAACCTTTAACGACACTATAGCATTTGGGTCATCCACATACTTCCTCGACATGGATATATGGAGATCGGATGAACCATATTCATCTCCATAGGCAATCCCAACTCAAATGCAACTTTACCAACCCTTCTCAAAATTCTATATAGTCCCACAAACCTTGGGCTAAGTTTCCCTTTTTTGCTAAACCGGACCACACTCTTTATGGGTGATACTTTCAAGTAAAATCAATCACCAACCTTAAACTCAACATCTCTTCTTTTCACATCGGAGTAGGACCTTTGTCTACTTTGGACCGTCTTCAACCTCTCCCTTATCAACCTCACCTTCTCCAAGGCCTCCATAACCAAATTCGAGCCTAACAAAGCCATATCCCCACATCAAACCACCAAACCGAGGATCTACAACACCTACCATATAAAGCTTCAAAGGGAGTCACGCCAATGCTTGAGTGGTAGCTATTGTTGTAAGAAAATTCAATAAGTGAAAGATATTAATCCCAACTACCCTTAAACTCCAAATCACAAACTCTAAGCATATCCTCAAGAGTTTGGATAGTCTTTTCGGCTTAACCATCCGTTTGAGAAAGAAAAGTCGTGCTAAGCTTGACCTTGGTTCCAAGAGCCTTTGGAAAGATCTCCAAAAATGAGAAGTGAATTGAGCATCACGATCCGAAATGATAGACAAGGGTACCCCATGCAATCTAGCTAACTCATGAATATACAACTTGGCACAATTTTCGGTGTCACGGCCCAAGTCTAGGGCCTAGAGGTGACACGGCGAATGGGGAGCCCGAAGGGACCCCAAACAAGCCTTTTAGCATATCAATCACACATTCTTGGTCGCGAAAGCAAAATAAGAATCACAAGTATAATTAAAAGGGAAGCAGGACTAAGGGAAGTCTTTGATAATCACAAAAGAATAAAAGAGTCAAGCTCATAGCATAAATATATCATAGTATCCAACAACACCTCTAACATGGAATGAAGCTGGAGCCAAGACACTTCCCGAGCTCACCCTCATAATAATAAGTATTGAACAAAAGGAGTCTCAACATAACATGAAGTAAATAGATATTGTCCTCGGAATGAAGACTCACCAATGCTTTCTTCAAGAATCGAACTAGCCACATGAAGGATGATGATCAAAAGGAGCTCCAGTTCCTACATGGTGGTATCATGTAGGCATAGAGTATGTGTTAGTACGTTTGAATGTACTAAGTATGTTGGATGCAATGCAACAAAAACATAAGCCCATATATTCAAAATGCATAATCATAAGCAATGGATATATAATCTCAAAATGGCATATATAATCAATGCTTGTAATTAAACATTCTTGTAAAACATTCAACTTGCATAATATATAATACATGTGTGGGAAGAGACTTTAACCGACATAGACCAAGCGACCTACTACTTGGAAGCCAAGGCATGTCACCCACTTGGTAAGGTGATCGAGGCATATCACCCCTCGACAAGGTGATCGAGGCATGTCACCCCTTCGACAAGGTGTGATATACTTGTCAAGGTAAATCATACATGATAATATGAATAATCGGAGGCATGTCACCTTCCCGACAAGGTGATCGAGGCATGTCACCTCCCACGACAAGGTGTGGTGTAACTAGATGGATCCACTAGAAACCATAAAAGGTATATTATATAATCCTATGTGGCACATAGTTTAAAAACTAAAGACCTTCTATAAGTACCCCTTGAGTCGAGCCCCCATCTTAAGCCTCAATCAATGCTAGGTCAAATCCCACGAAATACTTGAAATTAGTCATAACTTGAATAACTTGTAAGAAATATGATAACATGACATGAGTAGCTCATAAACATGCTTGAACTCTATTATTGAGCCTAACTTGAACATGAGAGTAGATAATAATCATACATGATCCCTTGCTTTAAAATGAACGGCTCACATGAGGTAAAAATCTTGAAATAGGGCTCCACTTGATACTTGCAACATCATAGATACTTTTCATGAAATCAATACATGCTTGAAAGCCCTTAATCATCATGAAATCACTTGTAAATCATATAATAGATCATCAATAACTTGAGAATTCATGTCATGTCATTTTATCAAACACATGGTAGGTTCATTATATTTGTTCGAAATCATGCAATTCAAGAGTGAAATAATATGAGAAAACTCAATGCAAATCAATCCACCAACATAGTTTAAAACCCTCATGTAGGGTACCTTGAAATCCATCACCAAAACTTCATAGTAGTTCATAGTTTCATAGCTCAAAATACGCATAGTCTTAATAGACAAAAGCAATTCATGGAACAAGCTTGAAATAGACATTCATGCATAATCAATCAATACTTGTCAAAACTCCAACATGATTTATGCTTATATTTCATAATAAGAGATACCCATAGGTATTACAACTTGGAAACATGCAATTTTCATAAAAAAGATGGTTGGGCTCCATGGTGAAAGGACCTATGGATGAAGACCCACATACTTTAAACCTTGAATTCCTTGAGGTGAACTTGAAGTAGACTTAGAGCTTGAGATGAGTCCTTGCGTCCCAAAATTGAGCTTGAAATCTTTAGATTTGAATGAGAGAATTGATAGTCTTAGAGAGTTTTTAGAGAGGGTTTTGTGAGTTATAGAGTTGAAAATGGCTAAGTATGAGTGATTTCACGTTTAAGTGGGTATGGTCCACCCCCTAGCGCGATACAGACCAGACGTGGAGCAACATTTACACTAGTCTGTGCCTCTGGCGCGTCGCGCCCAGGGCGTTGGATAGACACTGGATTACGAAAAATTAGCAAAAATTATTTTTTGCTATGGGTCTTCTAATATCTTGGTTATACCCATTTTCCGCTTAATTTTTCCCTCTGATCGGGAATATGGAGTTAGATTTTTGAAATCATGCACGAATTTTGAGATATATGAAAATTACGATTATGGGGTATTTCGAAGCACATGTAGGGCGTTTCAATATCTCCCCTTTAGGAACATTCATCCCTGAATATCAAAGAAACAAGCATAAGAGAAGTAGTTATAAAGATTTTTAGCCCGACATAAATGCAACAAATGCATTTAAAATCATTTTTAAAAATCTCAACAATAATGTCAAGAATCACCATAAACTTGTTACCATTATTATGAATGTATGCAAAATGACATGATGGCTAAAACTTAAGACTTGAAATCATAGATGGGACTTAAGTTATTTCCTTCGGCTTGAGTAGAGTAGAAGAAATATGGGTATCGCTTCCTCATGTTTGATTCAGCTTTCCATGTGACATTTTCAAATTATTGATTCCTCCAAAGGACCTTGACGGAAGCTACATCTTTGTTTCTCAATCTCTTCATTTGTCTAACCATAGGTCAAATTATCTTCTACAATACCCACAACCTCTAAGGGCAATATAGCACTTGGGTCACCCACATACTTTCTCAACATAGACATATGGAAGATTGGATGAACCATATTCATCTCCATAGGCAAATCTAACTCATGAGCAATCTTACCAATCCTCCTTAAAACTCTATCAAACCGGACCACACCCTTCATGAGTGGGACATTCAAGTAAACCCAATCACCAACTTTAAACTCAAGATCTCTTCTTCTCACATTGGAGTAGGACCTTTGTCTACTTTGGGCTGTCTTTAACCTCTCCCTTATCAACCTCACCTTCTCCAAGACTTCCATAAACAAATTCAGACCTAGCAAGGCCATCTCCCCCATATTAAACCACCCAACAGGGGATCTACAATGCCTACCATGCAAAGCTTCAAAGGGAGCCATGCCAATGCTTGAGTGGTAGCTATTGTTGTAAGCAAACTCAATAAGTGGAAGATGTCCATCCCAATTTCCCTTAAACTCCAAAACACAAGCTCTAAGCATATCCTCAAGAGTCTGCATAGTCCTTTCAGCTTGGCCATCCGTTTGAGGATGAAAAGTCATGTTGAGCTTGACTTTGGTACCAAGACCTCTTTGGAAGGACCTCCAAAAATGAGAAGTGAATTGAGTACCACCGAAATGATAGACAAGGGCACCCCATGCAATCTAACCACCTCATGAATATACAACTTGGCATAATCTTCGGCACCATAAGTGGATTTGACCGGTAGAAAATGAGCTGACTTTGTCATTCTATCCACAATAACCCAAATAGAGTCAAATGTCTCCTAGTCTTAGGCGACCCAACCACAAAATCCATGTTGATCTTTTCCCACTTCCAAGTAGGAATTTCTATATCTTGGGTCAGGACATCCGGCCTTTGATGTTTGGCTTTCACTTATTGACAATTGTGACAATCGAATACGAACTTGGCAATATCCCTCTTCATACCACCTCAACAATACACCTCCCTCAAGTCTCTATACATCTTTGTGGAACCTAGGTGAATAGAATAGGATGAGTTATGAGCCTCCTTCAAAATCAACTCCCTTAAGTCATCAATATTAGGCACACGCAATCTACCTTGGTACCTAAGGGCACCATCTCCCCGTTGGGAGAAAATCACCACTTTACCATGCTTCACCAAGGCCTTCAACTCTAGCAAGGTAGGGTCAAAATCTTTTTTTGACTTTACTTCTTCAATCAAAGAAGACTTAGAACCATCAACAACTACTACACCACCATTTTCAACTTTATCCAGCCTAACCCCCAACCTAGCTAGCTGGTGAACTTCACTAGACAGTTCTTTGCCACTATCATTAATATGAGCTAGACTACCCATGGATACTTTACTTAGAGCGTCGGCCACAACATTAGCTTTGTCGGGATGATAATGTACACTCATGTCATAATCTTAAAGGAGCTCTAACCACCTTCTTTGTCTCAAGTTAAGATCTTTTTGTGTGAACATATATTAGAGACTCTTGTGGTCGGTAAACATATCAACATGAACCTATTTTCATGACCTAAACTAGGGCCTAGACGTGACACAGTGAATGGGGAACCCGAAGGGACCCCAAACAAGCCTCTTAGCATATCATACACACAGCCTTGGTCGTGGAAGCAAAATAGAACAACATAAGAAACATGAACAAGGGAAATTGGGACTAAGGGAAGAGTTAAACACTTGAATAACATAGATGAGTCAAATCTCAAACACAATACATAACTTGTCCAACAACACCTCTAGACATAGAACTTAGCGGGGGCTAAGACAAGTAACTGGGCTCACCCTTATAGTCAATACATAAATTAAAGAAAAAGAGTCTCATTACATAGCTTAAGATCATAGACATTATCCTCGGATTAGAGGACCCACCAACTAGCTTGAATAGTATCACTAGCAACGCGGAGGAGGATGATGACCACATGGAGCTCCAATTCTTACATGGTAACATCATGTAGGCATAGAGTATTCTTTAGTACATTTGAATATACTAAGTATGTCGGATGCAATGCAACAATAGATAGGCAACATAATCGAAATACATAAACATAGGCAATGAATAGCATAATAACAAAATGGCATGCATGAATGATGCTTGAAGTAAAATCATGCTTACATAGAACATACTACGTATGTAGGAAGAGACCCTCATTTAGCTAGTGGGTTTACCACCTCCCATCCTAGGTGATTGAGGTATCGACCCCTCAATATGGTTATGAAATATACCACTCACAACTAAGGTGATTGAGGCATCAATCCCTCAATTTGGTTAATAAGGTATCAACCCCTCAATTTGGTTAATAAGGTATCAACCCCCTCAATTTAGTTAATGAGGTATCAACCCCTCAATTTGGTTAATGAGGTACAACCCCTCAATTTGGTTAATGAGGTACCAACCCCTCCATCATAGTGGTCAAGGTATAGCACTGCCTTACTAAGGCATGGCAATCATAGAATAAAATAGATACTTCTCATGAACATAACTCATATAAACATTCCTTTCATCATCGTAGAGTCATTCAACTCATAAGACATACATTGGACCTTCAACAACTCAAGAAATCATAATCGAACATTTTATCAAATACTTGGCGGGTGTGTAGTGCTAGTATAAAATCATGCAATTCAAGAGTGAAATCATGCAAGAAAATTCAATGTAAAAGGACCCATCAATACTTGGTAACACCATCAAGAAATATACATCAAACCCCTTTATCAAATCCCACAATGGTTCATAGATTCATAGTTCAAAATATGCTAAAACAGTCACAATTTCATGAAACCCCAACATAGTTCATAGTCAAATTCATAATAAATAAGACCCATAAGTAGATCAACTTAAAATCATGCAATTTAGGTAAAATGAAAGCTTGAGCACCATGGGAGAAAGAACCCAATGGTTGAAACCATATACCTTGACTTTGGAGAGTTCCTTGAAGAGGATTTGAATGGAGACTTAAAGTTTTGATGAATTCCTTAAGATCCGAAAGAGATTTGGACACTTGAATTTTGAGAGAAATATTAGTCTAAGGGTTTGAGAGAGTATTGGGGAATGTCTTGTATGATATGAAGGTAAAATATGGGTAAGTATAGGTATTTTCACGTATGGGAAGACTTAGTCCCAAGACGCAAAAGCCTTGGACCGAACTAATGAAAGTGGGCAAAAATATACCTTCTCCGGGCCTGGGGTGCACTAGCTCACTAGAAATCGCTCACTTTGCATTTTCGAATTTTGATACGGTTACTCCAAAATCGAGGTTAGACCCAATTCCTACTCAATTTTGCCCCTGAACAAGAATATGAAGTCAGATTTTCGATATCACGCACGAATTTTGAAATATATGGAAATTATGATTCTGGACACTTTCGAGGCATATTTTCGAGCACTTTTTGGATCGTTTCAATATCTTCCCCTTAGGAACATTCATCCCTAAATGTCAAAGAAATGTACATAAGAAGAGTAATCATGAAGAAATTAGCCCCAACAAGAATGCAACAACATATTTAAAACACCATTTTTAAAATCTCAACATAAGTGTCAAAATCATCATGAACTTGTCCAACATAAACATGAATGCATACAAATGACATAGGGGATGAAACATAAGATTTGAGATCACAAAAAGGACTTGACATGTTGTCATATGCTTGAATACAATGAAAAAGGTATGGATATTTCTTCTCCATGCCCGCTTCGGCTTCCCAAGACACACTTTTGACTTGACGATTCTTCCAAAAGGGCCTTGACGAATACTACATCCTTATTAATCAACTCTTCCACCCTTCCATCCAATACCTCCATCGGAACCTTTTCCTAAGCCATCTTATCCTCCACGACACCCACAACCTCAAAGAGTTCCATAGCACTAGAGCCACCAACATATCTCCTCAACTTAGAAGCATGAAGAACCGGATGAACCATATCCATATCGGTAGGCAATCCCCATTAGTATGCACCTCACCGCTCCTCCTCAACACTCTATAAGGACTCACAAACCATAAACTCAATTCCCTTTCTTGCCAAACTGGACCACACCCTACGTGGGTGGGACTCCCAAGTGAACTCAATCTTCAACATAAGCACACATAGTCTACCTTAGTATCTAATGACACCATCTCCCTCTTGGGAGAAAACCCCCACTTTATCATCTCTCATCAAGATCTTCAACTCTATCAAGGCGGGGTCACATACTCACTTTGCTTTCACCTCGTCAACCAAGAAGGATCTAGAACCATTAGCCACCACTACACCACCATAGCCAACCTCTTCCAACCTAACTCCTAATCTAGCCAACCGATGGACCTCTCTGGTCACCTCTTTGTCACCATCATCCACAACTTCATCCAACCTCATATCCATCAAGATTCATAACATCATCCTCAAATGATCCATAAGCCCTTCCTCATATTCGGACACAAACCAACATATCCTTACCAAATACCATCACAAGCATAATAAGGTAGGGGTTGAAACCCTATTCATGAGATCTATAGACATAACCGGTGCACCAACCAAACTAAATGGCACAACCCCAAATTCAAAATACTAATAAGGATATCAAGGACTCATCTACCACCAAAGACAACTCAATAAAAAAAATGACTTAGGCTCAACACCTCTAATTCTCACAAGATGATGAATGCAACCCCTAGAGATCAATTGTACCTAACGACAAGCAATGATCCTACCCCTTTTTCTACCACTTGACAACCTTCCACTCGAAGACGGGTTCATTAGGGAGTTGGATTCTAACTCTACAGGCTCTACAATCAAAGGAGACACAATATACATACATCTAATCCACCCCAAGTATGGCATCAAAATCCCCCACATCAACTCCAACAAGTCACAAGGCAATACCTAATGCAATATGAACATGGAACAACACCTATGAACTTTTTAACAATAATAGACTCAACAAAGGGGTAGACTTCAAACGTTCACTCAACAACTTGGGCACACTAGAAGCCTACTAGCAGTAAGGAAGAATAATGAAAGAGATAGTGGTACCCAGGCCCATCAATGCATACATATCAATGCCAAGGAAATTCCAAATACCGATAGCAACATCGGGCGTCTCATCAGCCCCTTGCCTCCCTTGTAGAGCATAGAATCGATTTTGCCTTGGGGCATACCTTGAGGATAAACATCTCCACCCTTGCATTAATTACGAGGACAATCTTTCCTCTTATGCCCCTCTTCACCTTAATGAAAACAAGCATTGGCGTTCTTCAAACATGGGCCTCTATGAATCTTACCACATGTTGGACACATAGCATCACCTCTATTTTTGGGACTTTGGAAATTTCCTTCAAAACAAGCCCTCTTGGCCTTTTTACCCCTTCTATTTATCATATTTTCCTCCTCTAGTTGTTCAGCATAGGTCATCAAGCGAGATAAGTCCATGTCATTAATCAACATAGCGGCCCGACACTCCTCACTCACCAAATCGGATACACCCATCACAAACTTGTTCATTCTAGACCTTGGGTCAGCAACCAATTAGGTAGCATATTTTGATAGTTGGTTGAACTTAAGGACATACTCCCTCACACTCATAGACCCTTGTTTCAAATTCATGAACTCAATCATCTTGGCCTCCCTAAGCTCAAAAGGGAAGAACTGGTTAAGAAAAGTCGTCTTAAACTCCTCCCATAGTATCACATTGTTGTTCCCCTTCTCCTTCTTCTATTGAGTAAACCATATTTGGGCCACCCCCTTGAGTAGGTATGCCGCCAAATCTACTTTCTCCTCTGACCTAGCACTCATGATAGCCAACACTTTATAAACCTCATCCACAAATTCTTGGGGGTCATTATCCACCTTAGACCCATAGAACTCCGGTGGGTTCATCCTCATGAAGTCCCTTACTCGAGATGCTAGAGTAGGAACATGAGGAGCTTGAGGCCCTTGGTTGATTTGATTAGCCACGGCATGAGCTAGCATGGTAAGAGCATCCCAGAATTCTTCATGAGCCGGTTGTTCTTCGGGAGAGCGGGCTCTTCTTCCTCTTGTGTTAGGCATGATCTAGCATATCAAAGAATAATTATTAGGGGGAATAACCTTACCTCAACTCTATATCACAACATTGACCATGAAGAAGGGAGACATTTCCTAAAATGTCTCATAACCTCTTATTCATAGTTGTAGTGCACAACACAATCATGAATAAGACTCTAATCGATGTGGTGTGTTCGACCCGAGGGACTAACAACCTAGTGCTCTGATACCAAATTTTTCACGATCCAAACTAAGGCCTAGACATAACATGGTGAATGGGGAACCCGAAGGGACCCCAAAAAAGCCTCTTAGCATATCATACACACATCCTTGGTCGCGAAGCAAAATAGAACAACATAAGAAACATGAACAAGGAAAATTGAGACTCAGGGAAAGAGTTAAACACTTGAATTACATAGATGAGTCAAAGATCAAGCATAATATATAACTTGTCCAACAAGAATTCTAGACAGAGAACTTAGCGGGGGCCAAGACAAGCAACTGGCTCACCCTCAAAGTCAATACATACATAAAAGAAAAAAAAATCTCATTACATAGCTTAAGATCATAGACATTGTCCTCGGAATGGAGGACTCACCAACTAGCTTGAATAGATATCAGTAGCCATCGGAGGATGATGATGACCAAATGAAGCTCCGGTTCCTACATGGTAACATCATATAGGTGTAGAGTATGCGTTAGTATATTTGAATGTACTAAGTATGTAGGATGCAATGCAACAAGAGATAGGCAACATAATCAAAATGCATAAACATAGGCAATGGATAGCATAATAACAATATGGCAAGTATGAATGATGCTTGAAGTGAAAACATGCTTATATAGAAAATATTATGTCTGTAGGAAGAGACCCTTATTTAGATAACGGGTTTACCAGCTCCCATCCTAGGTGATTCAGGTATGGACCCCTCAATTTGGTTATTAAATATACCACTCATATTTAAGATGATTGAGGCATCAACCCCTCAATTTGGTTAAATGAGGTATCAATCCCTCAATTTGGTTAAATGAGGTATCAACCCCTCAATTTGGTTAATAAGGTATCAACCCCCTCAATTTGGTTAATGAGGTATCAACACCCTCAATTTGGTTAATGAGGTATCAACCCCTTCAATTTGGTTAATGAGGTATCAACCCCTCAATTTGGTTAATGAGGTACCAACCCCTCAATTTGGTTAATGAACATTATCCCCTCCATCATAATGGTCAAGGTGTAGCACCCCCTTACCAAGGCATGGCCATCTTAGAATAATATAGATACTTCTCATAAACATAACTCATATAAACATTCCTTTCATCATCATAAAGTCATTCAACTCGTAAGAAATGTATTGGACCTTCACAACTCAAAAATCATAATCGGACATTTTATCAAACACTTGGCGGATGTATAGTGCTAATGTAAAACTACGCAATTCAAGAGTGCAATCATGTAAGAAAATTCAATGTAAAACCACTCATCAATACTTTGTAACACCCTCAATCAATATATATCAAAACCCTTCATCAAATCCCATAATGGTTCATAGATTCATAGTTCAAAACATGCTAAAACAGTCACAATTTCATGAAACCCCAATATAGTTCATAGTCAAATTCATAGTAAGTAAGACCCATAAGTAGATCACCTTAAAATCATGCAATTTAGGTAAAATGAAAGCTTGGTAACCATGGGCGAATGAACCCAATCGTTGAAACCCACAAACCTTGACTTTGGAGAATTCCTTGAAGAGGATTTGATTGGAGACTTGAAGTTTGGATGAATTACTTAATATCCGAAAGAGATTTGGACACTTGAATTTTGAGAAAAATATTAGTCTAAATTATCTTGAACAAGAAAATTGACACGGGATCAATATCTTATGATTATAGATTGATTGAAGAAAGTCATACGGATGGCTTGAGATGAAGAATTTGGTATTTCAACAGGAGTACTGTGAGTAGTAATCTTAACCCCAATTTATGTTTTATAAGTTTCATGATTTTTGCATGATATATAAGTGCATTATTACCGAATGATTTGAATTTGCACATGGGACATTTCTTTACTTGATTTGATACCGAAATGACTATTTGAGATGATCCTACTTTTACAAGACAAGTATATTAATAATTGAGATTATCATCATTATTAAATGATTTTTGGGCATTCACTTGAGATATAAATACTTTTACATGTACCTTTATTAAGTTGGCATGATACGATACAAGATTTATATGCCTTGTACTACTTGAAAAAGCTTATATGGTTTATAAAGATAAGTTTTCAATGGGAGTAGACCTTGATGAATCCCGTAGATAATGGAGGGTTCGTTAGACTTGGTGCACCTTGTATTGCCCATTACAGATAGAGCCCTCACTAGTGGGAAGGTAGAGTTAGCATATTGTTACTGATATCCCTCGAGTAGGGATTTACCGATATGAAAGTTACAGCTATCGTTTATTATTTTAAGAAGATAGACATACCGATTACCGATTACATGATTCATCCTTGGAAACTTCTAGAATATGTATAATATTTAATATGAAAGTGTTTTACTGAGTTATTTACCAAATATGTATAAGATTTGATATGAAAGTGTTATATTGAGTTTATTTTCAAATGGTTATGTTGATTTGCTTATATGGCATAACAAGATTGATTATGGCTATTGATTTCGAAAGAGTATTTATTATATGATTTTAATTATTGTACTAGCATATTTTCTGACTTGTCCCTTATTAAAACGATTGTGGTTATTATTATTACTCATTGAGCTAGCGTCTCACTCCTCTATTTTTTTCCCCCAGAGAATACAGGTGATATTGGTGAGGGTTTAGATACCTAAAGGTAGCAAGTTGATTCTATGGTGAGCCCCGCTCTTGTTCGTGTGGGAAACAAGCTTATTTTTGTTATGGACCTTTTCTTGAATTCTTAGAGTCGTTCCAAGTCATTTCCTTTATAAGAGTCATGAGTATTGTTTCATGTTGTGGACATGTGAATAGTTTTAGACTCCTTTTCATATTTGGAGATAGATTGGTATTATTATGTGGAGGTTGGGATTTTTTATTGATGTTATAGCTTAATTTAGAGATGTTGTTAGTAGTGTTGTTGATTTCTGAGACAGATTAAATTTTGAATAGGCCTTAAAATAGAGGAAATTTTGTCCATTTTTCCGCAGAATTCTAGTAAGGCTTGCTTTGGATTCTTCCCCTTAGGGTCGATCATGATTCTAATTTGGGTCGTGACGCTAATAAGAAAATAGTATTTGATGAAAATCTCCAACGATCTAAGTTCAACCTATCATGCCACTTTGATAATCTGAAGCTTGTTGTGACTGAAAATTATGTTTTCCATGAGCTTGTGACTTCTGATTTTGATGGACCAACAAGAGTTTATGGAGAGGTCTCTCTTACCCCTCATAATGATGAAGCTGAGATTGCGGAGCTTTTTCCATGCCTATTCAATCAGTCATCTTTGGCCAATATTGGGGATCTAGCGATGTGAGAGAGCATGACAGATTGTTTACACATTTGCCATTGGTATGACACTACGCAACATGTTTTCCGGTCCACTCATTTTTGTGCTCAAGCATAAGAAATAATGGTGATCATTTATCTCTCATGGAATTTGATAAGAATGGTTATTGTCCTATTATTTGGGCACAAGGTGACAACGTTCTTTTTTTTGCCATTATATGTTCAAGTTACAGCGGAGATGGCTCAAAAACAGCTTGGGAAAGAGCTTCTAGCAATTAGCTACTCAAAATGTTGGCACGTCATATCCTAACTACGGAACCGGGCAACTCAAAGGTGGATCAAGTGTTTGACGCAATGTCCAATGAAAGGTACTCAATGCTACATCCACTTTGTTACTGGTTGGGGTGCTCATTGGAACATTCAAAGAAAAGAGAATTGTATTCCACTCTAAAGACGAAGCATATTTTCTGATTTCTTTTGGTGGTCAAAAATCTGAAATGCCTGCTACACATTCCACACATGCTCTACCAATGAGGTATTTTGATGCCAACTCTCTTTATAATGGCTTGTCTAGAAAAATTAACTTGGTGGCATTTGATAACTTCTATGTTGATATACTTTTTATGAAGCCTCCAACAATTGAGGATCTATATCTTGATATACAATTTTTGGAGAATAAGGTTGGTTTTTAAAGAAGTGAAATACAATCTGCTGAGAGAAATAATGTTAAACATGAAAAGTTTAATAAGGCAAAAAGACATGTTGAATATCTTCTTCCATTTGATCCCGCTGCAAATCTGTTCATGGTTGAGTTTAAACAGTTGAGCTTGATGAAATGGTGATGGTAAATTATGTATGGGATGGGTCCCAAAACATACCGAAATGCTCTGACTTGGTTAGTAACCAACCAAATCTCAGAAAAATAACTTTAAATAGGCCTTTGTTGATTGCAGAAATTTCATCCCAAATAATGAGTCTTGAGTTGATTTTATTTGGGAATAATTCCTTGTCTCAAGTAGTGCTTAAAAGAACAATGACATTGAAGGAACCGGTTTTTTCGTAGGGTAACAATTTAACTTTTGAAGAGATGATGGAGCATCAAAATGTGTCTACAGACCAGCATGCTTACTGGTGTTTTGACAATAATTTACATGTCTAGTGATGACGTCTCATTTTGGGTTGATACTATCGTTAGTCTAGTGCTCAATATTAATTGCATGTGTGCTTTTGAGTGCATCTTCGTTACAGGTATTGTGAGTTGTACGTGGGTCATGGTTGTTCAACCTATTAAGTTGGTTCAGGGATACAGTGACACCTTACTATTATCTGAGTGAATGATGAAGAGCATGCTACGTCCATTGTTATTGACCTGAACCTTGAGGACAAGGTTCTTATTGGGGATGGGAGTATTATTATGAATCTAACCTAACCAATAAGAATACGGATATCACACACTCAGTTATTGGGCTAAGGAGGAGGAGTAGGACCAAAAGACCATCACAAAGATTAATTGGGGATCCAGACCCAATTAATAATTAGTTCAAAGGAGCTTAGATTTAGAATGAGGGATTATACAAATTGTTGAGAAAAGAAATGTCTAATCCTCCTATCTCCCTTCGTTGAGTTTATCTTCTCATCTCCCTTTAATCTTCTTCAATCTATTCTTTATTATTTCATTGTTGTTTTGAAAATTCTTTGTTAGTTCTATTTTCGATTATGATTGTCATAATTATAATACTAAAATGTTTCCATTGTGAAATTGAAATTGTTACATATTTAATTGTCAAAATACAAGCTTCTTTATATGTTAAATTTGGAAGGTAATTTAATCGGAAAAAATTCATAAAATGAATGAAACATAATTTTACAAAACTTTTCTTATGGAGGGCAAAATATCAAGACCAACCCTTATGAAAGAGCATTTTTGCACTTAGCCCGTCATATAAAGTGACCTCAAGGTTATGAGCCTTGCAAGCTACAAAAAGACAAACTGAAAAATAATAGATAAGTAAAGACTCAAATTCCATTGCTATCGCAGGATTGACACAATTGATAGGCTTAGATAAATATCCCTTCCAACACAAAAGCCAGGACCTTCAGTAAATAAAATCAAGTTTATGACGCATTACAATAATGATTATTTCAGAAAATAGCGGAGAAGAACAAGTGCCTTAACAAAATGATTTAGGAGATTATGGGTTACCATGACGACTTGGGGTAAGTTTTAAAAGTTGGCTTACGATAGAACTGAATTTGGTGAATAGTACAATAAAGGCAAGTATAGATAACATTTGAAAAAGTGAACGGTAAATATGGCCAGAAGGTATAACAACAGGGATAAATATGACAGGAAAATAAAACAGAGGGAAAATGTAGACAATATTTAAAAGTGAAGGATTAAGTTACCTTTTTACCCTAGTTTCAAACACATGAAAGAAATAAAAAAGCCACAAGCCCACAACTAGAATAGTTGGCTAATGCCGTTAAGTGAACTGTAGTCTCCAATGAGTGGTTCCATCATTGTCCCTCTTTCCTGCTTTGAGCAAATGGTAACTGCACACTATCCGGTATGACAATCTCAAGCTCTGATCCTTTATGCCTTAAAAACCACGACATGAGAGGATCATGCTATTTACAATGTAAGACCGAACCCCAAATGGGGAGAAAAATTGGGAAGCTAAGTGGAGAGTGCCCTTAATAGCAACACCCCCTTCCCCTTCACAACTAGGCCAAAACAACCCATACAGAACAACAACAATCCAACCACACAATAGGGGCAAAAAAATGGAACTTCATTAACAACGGCCCAGCAGCATGCTTCTAGGTGAGACCTGGACAGTCGAAGAATACATCAGTTTTGACCTTAGTAAGGAAGAATACACATACCGATGGATGGATGCAAATCACCGGAGTTCCCTAAGAATCTTACATTCGTCAGCTAACTAACTTTCAGATTTAAATGATAAGGCAAGGAACATGCAAATCACTGGAGTTCCCTAAGAATCTTACATTCATCAGCTAACTAACTTTCAGATTTAAATGATACGGCAAGGAACACAAACCAAGGCACAAAGAACCAGAGACACAGACGTGGAAAAAGAATACAAGGGGGAAGGGAGGTCAATATTAGGGTGAAGATAGTCTACTAAGCAAAAAGTCACATCATGTGTTGAAATGAAGGCCCAACAGAAGTTTTGCACACTGCAAGGATCAACTGTACGTCTCCACTAATTCAATTAACTTAAGAAACATATATCTTTACATGTCCAAAACAATATATAACTGTAGAAACTACAGGACTACATTATGACATAATCTCCATGCTATTCCAATTATTGCCAGCTGTTTGGTCATTTATATTTTACAAATTAAGAGGAAATCATTGAGTTGGGCTTAAAAACCAAACTACATTTGAATGTGAAGGAAAAGGAAATCTTGCAACACAATGCTTTGCCTCCCCCTTTTATCATTTTTATTCATACTTGAGAGCAAATACCGAAAGGTGTTTGAGACACACCACACGTTTTTCCATCGTAATCAAGACAACACCCATATATCAAGGTTAACACAGGAAGTTTATGCAGAATTCATACAGCAAGTTTCATTAATTTAATTTATTTTTGGTTTCCCATCCTATGCCGGTTACCCCCATTGGAGCCCGAATAATCCGAAGTAGTGCCGCATAGGACCCCATTCAAGGGGGAACGCTCCCTTACCAAGGATTTTTCCATACTCAGGGTTCGAGCCCAAGACCTTTGGTTAAGGGAAGAACAACTTCATACGCTGCACCAATTTCATTATAATCACTCACTACTACATGTACTCTCTTAAATTATAAGATTCTTTGCTGTGATATATGCACTTCCCTTTAATGTGTCCATATAATATTAAAACAAAAAATTCCTGTATTTGGGGATCAAGGAGAAATAAGAAACTTAAATGCATCCATATAGAGAACGACTCACCTTTCTTAAGCCATGGTGGGATCATTGGAACTCAAAGAGCAACTTAGAAAACTACATCAAGAAGCGACATCCAGTATTTAACTCATGGCATCTTCAGTGCTTGTTTTAATTGACTGAGTACAGAAGGGTGCAATCTACCAATGGCTGCATTAAAGGATTCCCCATGAAGAGATGAACAAGTTTGAAGATTGTCTCTCACTAAGTTCTCCAATGAAATCTGGTTTATTGGGTCCGAGAGCTTCATCTAAAAAAGAAAAATCTCACTAAGAAACCAATTTGGGAAAAAGCTACATTGCCCTATTCACTTATAAATGCTAGAACCAGAGGTTACCTGTCTCCTCCTCAACTCCTTGCTTGGCACATGAGGTTTGCTAGAGCTTACACAGTCACTACTGTGGTTTCATAATGCAAAGAAGTCTCATTAGTTGTCAAAATCTCAAGAGCCATCAAAGTAAAAAAGAAATCAGACATACCTAGACTCTTCTTCACTTAAATCCTCACTTCCACCCAGTATAACACTTGTACATACACTACCGAAAGCGCAGAGGTTAGTTTAGCATGAGCAAAATGTACATATCAGATTAGGATACTGATTAGAAGCAAATACAGAAATAAATCTCAAGACTACAAATTCAATCAAATACCTCATAATCTGATCAAGTTTATCAAGTACTTGAGGCAACCTCAAAGTTAAAATTATAGAGAGGGCCAAACCAATTATCTTCTTTTGGAAAGAGGTGACATTGTCAACCTGAGAAAATTTCACAACACCAAAGACCAACAAAAATGTAAACGTCAGGTGAGGAACACCATACAAAGTTGTTATCAGAACTAAATTCAACAAAGATTTCAGGCTAAAGTTCCCCAAACCTTCTATAAAAGGATTGAGAAGATGCAAGACCACTAAGTTCCAGCCGTACATACTTAACAACATGAACCCACAATAAAGAAAGGATAAATAATTTAAAGATGATGGCCTTGCTCCTTCATGAACTCGAGAGGAGCTTGTGCCATTGTGGATGCTGAAGAAACAGAATCTCACCCAAAAAGAGGGAAAAGGAAAGGGGAGTTGAGGGATCCACTGTCATGTTAGGGTAAAGGAAGGTACAAATCATTGTAGAAAGTTTGGAGGGCAATCTCAAACAGTGATGTTGGGTATTATGGAAAGTAAGAAATTCTAGGAGTTTTGAAGGTAAGCAAGCTTTTTATAGGTGTTAAAATCAAGATATCCGAGATATGTGGGTTAGGCGCATGTCACGTGTTTGAACCCTGTGGCGGACAAAAGTATGGTATTTAAGTGGAAAATGGTAGAGTAGCAGGCCCATTATCCATTTGTTTCTCACCTTGAGTCTGGCAATCAAAAATAAATATAATGTTCCTGTATATTGGTTTTATAGTGTAAGTTTCAGGAAGTACATGAAATGCAAAACATGGTAGACTTCATTAGCACTTCTCTGGAGTTTATATTTGATAAAGAGGTTATCTCTTTCAGTGTTTTTGTACAGGGGATGGCCAACTATTGTATAGGCCAAATGCCAATTCAGTGATTGGCTCTGATGCATTAGCAAAATCGTTTTGTGTTATTGAGAAAAACAAGCATACTTTCTTCCTAAAACTGATAATAGTATAGGCGATCTAAAAAACCAGGGAACTGTCGCAACTTCTATTACTACAGAAGTGCATTTACAGCCAAAAATTCCACATGATTGTTATGTCCTATAGTTCCATTATATACTGAATAATTTCTTTTGATATCTGCCATCTTATACTGAATGTCTATTATTCCATAGTGAATAATTTGTGCTCAAATCCAGTGTTATCAAAAGCAAAAAAGTTCTAAGGCTTGTCGGGGCTCTCCATGCAAATAAAGCTTGGGTTTTAATGAAAAAGGTGCAAACAGAGAAAAAAAAATACAAATATTTATATGTTTAGTCCAAGACTAATAATTACAAGCATGAATGAAAAATATATGAACAAAATAAACCAAAAAAAATCATAACAAAGTAAAATATCAATTGTTTAGTGTCGCCTCTTAAGAAGGGGCTCATTGACGAGGAAAAATGTCTTAGAACCTTGATGGTGATAGTGAAGTGCACATTAAGCGACGCAACACGCTCAAACGTTTTGAGCCTCGCTTTAGACCCACCTTTGACAACCCGGTGCTCAGTTGGGGTCAATGGTTAATGCCCCACATATTTGCACCTTGATACAAGCAAGGAGAAATATTTAACAGACAAACCAAGAACACACCTTACCATCATAAGTATCACCTCAGGTTTTGTAGAGGTCCTAGAGGAAACCATCAATCACAATGATATCTATCAAACTCCAAATTTAATCACTTGACTTACCTTTTCAAGCCACATATCGACAAGGCAAAGGAGTATGTTTTCTTCAGCAGGAAACCCAGACTTTTGAAGGTGTATGGACAATGATGGATCAGAGGTTAGTTGTGCAAGATAATTAGTGTTCATCACCAAAATCCTTGCCAGCAGTGCTGATGATGATGCTTTTACAGCTGCCTTGGAAGGATCATGATCATCTCCCCCAGTCAGGCACATGATTATTAATTTCTAGCAACATTCACGGAACCACGTGAGCTCATGCCATAAAGGAAAAGGTAGACATACATGTTATAGTGCCTAGAGAAAATAGAGAAGACAAAGAAGGGAACTACAGTTACCTGCAGTGTGGAGCTGATTAGCTGAGGCACTTCCATCGGGAAACACTGCAACATCATAAAAGCATTAGCACATATCATTCACAGGAGAACCCTTTTGGGCCTATATTAAGGGGGAGTTTGGATGCGTTTTTTAAGTGACTTATAAGCTAAAAGCCAAAATTCAAAAAGTAGGTACCTCCCTTCTTTTGGCTTCTAGCTTTTTTTTGTGTACTTTTTAAGCCTAAAGTAAGGTGCTTAAAAGCACTGCATATTTTGCCAAACACCTCTAAAAATTAAAAAGTGCTTAAAAGCCAAAAGCGAAAAGCACTTAACAATAAGCATATCCAAACAGCCTATAAATCCACCAATGTTCTGGTAAGAGTTGGCGAGAAATTTGTACCGAAACCTAGTCTTGATACATGTTCATCTTATCAAAGGTCAAGTTTATAACATGAGAAATTGAGAAGTTTGTACTGAAACTTTCTTTTGATACATTTTGATCTTATCAAAGCTCAAATTTAGAACAAAGGAATCGAATGTTTTAAGAATAATATAAACTACTCTTTTCCTCAATTTTTCTCTTATCTAAGCTCAAATTCAAACATATGAATTTATAGATTTTAAGAAGCATGTCTATTTTGTTTTCCTCTCCCTTCATGTTAACTATTTGCAGCCCTGTTTCAAAAGAAGTACACTGAACTAAAGCAGCTTAGGTAACATATTATTTATTTGGTTAATCTACAATTCCTAGCCTTCCACCAACACATAATTTAATAAAAGCGGCAAGAAAATCGAATACCTGAACTAGAATGTCAATGACTGGAATAACTGAGAGTAGTCCCCTGTCATTGACATTCCCAACCACCAGATCTAGAAGTTTAGCAACATTAGACGCATGCAAATTGAGAAATTCCCTTCCACCCAAAATAACATAGTCTTCAATGATATTGGTAGCAACCTACATGTCATGGAATATCAGCACAAAAAAACAATCCAGAACTAAAAATATTAGTTCTCTACTAAATCTCGCCTCAACCTTCAAGTGATCAAAACTTCTTTCCAAAATTTCCACAAGACATGGGAAATACCCCAACAACGCTGGTACGATAGAAGGCGCATTAATAAGTGTTGCTTCCCATAACTGCATGATAACCTGTTGGAATTAGGGCACAGTTCTAATATGAAACTAATCAATTAAATTGGACAAATGAACATGCCTGCATGGAGTCTTCTAGAAGTTCATCAGGGCTGGTTATGTTGATTCCACTTTGCAAAATCGGCAATAACATGTCATACGATTTAGGTGACTGATAACCAAGAGCAACTACAAAATTCTTCAATGCAGTAAGAAGTTGAATCTGCAAGATGCTTTCACCAGAAGATTCTTCCCATGCCTAATAAAGGAACAGCTCAAATCAGCAAAAACAAAGAACAGTAAATCACACAGATACAATTTAGTGGGAAACATAAGCATGCAGAATAAGAATCTTACTCTCACATGCAGTTCTATCAACAAATTTTCCTAAAAAACTACACCAAATGAAAGTAACGAGAGCAGAGGTAACTAAGTTTAGGTCTCCACATAGGAAGCATGAGAAACTGCATGAAGTGACAGCATAGAATCTACCATCTAGTGAAAGAGCTTTACTAAAAAGCCCCGAGCATTCTCCCAACTTCTAGATGAAATTGCAGGAAGGCGAAATCTAACAGAGATTGTACTCTGGAATGGTAATGGTAATGGTAATGGTAATAAACAAACTTCAACTGAAAAATAAGTCATCTAACTCAAATTAACATATCAACAAGGAGAAGCAGAAAAAGAAAACCGTAAGGATACCTTCTGGAAAAATAGCATCAACTTGTTTGCATATGGTGTAACTTCAGTAACACGGGCTATCAGAACAGAGATGGTATTCAAAACTTGAACCTGAAATTTTATTTTTTTAAAAAAAAAAGAGAGAACTGTGAGCAGAAAACTTAAAAGAAACTGAAAATATAGAAGATTGAAAAATAAAGACAGATTAAAAGAACACATCATAAGTTGGAACAAAGATACCATGATATTAAAAACAGTGAAAGGGACAAATCTTATTTCTAGTGTTACCTTGCTCAGAAAAAATTCTGTTTTTTTTTCTTCTCCCTTTTTCCCATTTTCTGACAACTATAACATGAGCATTTTTACCCAAAGAGCAAAGATAAAGAACAGGGCAAGAGATAGTTGGAAATGGATCCTCTCTGTGACCTTCCCCCCTCAAATATCATTTTAAAAAAAATAAACCTTCCCCTTCAAATATTCGTCAGCCTCCTCAACAATGTTACAATTCATTCAAGAACCAACCAATTACACCCAAAATCTGTTGAAAAATTAACTTATGCATGTGCTTGAAACAACTGATCAGTACTGCTTCCCTTTAACTGAGAGTTATTGCAAAGGTGTAGGGAACTAAAGATACCAGAAATTGGATATAGAATTATTACAAAAAAGAAAAAGATGAGCGTATAAATGACTCTCCCTCCATCTCAATTTATGTGTTGTAATTTGACTAGGCACAAAATATAAGAAGCATGAAGACTTAGCATTGTTCCAAAACTTTCATTAAATAAATGAATTTTTATATATAACAGTACATCTTTGTAGACTTTTTGCCAAATATAGAAATGCGTTATTCTTTTTGGGACTGACTAAAACGGAAAGTATGTCATATAAATAGGGACAGAGGGAGTAATTAAATAGTGAAGGATAGAGGGGCAAGTCCATTATCCATTAAGTTGCAAACCATGAAATGTTGGCCCTCGGTTTTCTCAGTTACCAAAACTTACGTTGTTAGGACTTCTCAAAAATGTTAATGGATGCATGTCAGATCCTCCAAACGTACTGAATTTTTGGAGGATCCAACACAGGTGCAACAACATTTTCAACGAGTCTGAGCAACATAGACCAAAATAAATAAACAAATAAGTAAATGAGGATTAAATAGGCTGTCTAAAGTTAGGAAGGACACCAGCTGATATCTACCTTTGAGTCAAATTCCTGTACTTCATCCACCACTTTGAAACACAGATCCCAACAAACCGGAAGAAGATCCAAGAACTCATTCTCATTAAAAGTTGCATCTTCAATATGAAAATACAAGGACCGGCATGCTGTCAGCTAAAAGAAGAGCAGAGTAGCTTCAGTACAACACAAAGTGAACGGATGGGAACTTAAAATTCAGAAAATTCTGATAGATCTACAGCTTAATTCAAAAGATAGTTGTTTATGTGGCGTACCCTTACACACAAGTCATTGTCCTGAAGTAATCTGATTAGAGCACAATAAACTGCTCTTCTGGTGTCATCTTTAATCTGTGAGGAAAAGAGAGTTAGACAAAAGTATATGTTATCGCTTCTGGTGTCATTTTTAATCGAGTGTGAAAACACAGACAGACAGAAGTACACAATACTGCTACCTCCATAAAACTATGGGTTAAAGGCACATAACTATAGTATATTAACTACCTAAAACTGTTGGTGACACAATAGCATAAAACAGTAATAGAGCAAAGACAACAACAACTAAGCCTCAATCCGAAAACAAGGTGGTGCCGGCTATATGAATCCCCACGTCTTCATTTAAGCTCATTCTATATCATCGTCATAACAAGAAGTCGGGTTTCGGGAGGGTAAAATATGCGCAGATCTTACCACTACCTCATAGAGATAGAGAGGTTGTTTCCGAAAGACTCCCATCTCAAAAATATCAAGCCCCAAAAGCCGAAGATTAGATATAAAAAAAACGACTAAAGTGGAAAGCAAATGATAATATATAAGTTTAATAAAAATAACAAATATAAGACGAACAATAACAACACAAGATACAAAGACATGATTAATCCTACTAATCTACTATATCAAAAAGCCAAACATAATCCTACTCTTACTAGTTTATTAACCTTCTACCCTAATATGCACCTCAATCCTTTCAATCTAAGGTCATGTCCTCGGTGAGATGAAATTTCGTCACATCCTGTCTAATCACCTCCCCTCAATACTTTTTCGATCTACCTTCACCCCTCCATATAACCCCTAAATCTAACCTCTCACACCTCCTAACAAGAGCGTCGACACTTTTCTTTGCACATGTCCAAACGATTGCAGTCTCGCTTCTCTCATTTTGTCTGCCATAGAGGCCACCCTTAACCTTTCCCAAATGATCTCATTCCTAATCTTATCACCCCTAGTATGTCCACACATCCATCTCAATATCCTCATCTCCATAACCTGCACCTCCTGAATATGTGATTTTTGACTGGCTAGTATTCCGCCCTATATAGCAACAACGGTCTAACCACCATTCTGTAAAACTTACCTTTAAGTTGAGGTGGTATCTTCTTATCACACAATACTCCTGAGGCAAGCCTCCACTTCATCCATGCTACCCCAATACGATATGTGACATCATCATCGATATTACTCTACCCTGGATGATGAACCCAAGATATTTAAAACTTTCTCTCTTGGGAATAGATTGAGTGGCAAGCTTCACTTCAATGCCCGTTTTATCTCTCACAACACTGAATTTGCACTCTAAGTATTCTGTTTTGGTCCTACTTAATTTGAACCCTTTGGATTTCAAAGTATGTCTCAAACCTCCAACCTATCATTAACTTTATCCCGAGTCTCATCAATCAGTACTATATCATCATCATAATAAATAAAATAAAAGTGAAAAATACGTGTGGGCAAGTGGGTGTATAGAAAAACAAAAATAGTAAAAGATTTCCATTTATATATTGAGATAGAAAACTACCTTTGTCGCAATTTATGTGGCACCGTTTAACTTGGCAAAAAGTTTAAAAAAAAAAGAGAACTTTGAAATTTGTCGGCCGAAACAAACCTATTTGTAAATAAAAAGAGGAATTTAAAGTTAAATTCCTTCTATAGAAAACTGATGTTCTTTATGGAATGGACTAAAAAGGAAAGTTTGTCACGTGAATCGGGACAAAGAAAGTACTCCCTCCGTCCCATTTTATGTGGCACCCTTTGACTTGGCATGGTGTTTAAGAAAAAAAGGAAGACTTCTGAAACTTGTGGTCTAAAATCATTCTTATACATTTGTATGATTGAGAATCATTTCATTAAGGGTAAAAAGGGAATTTTAAGGTTGAATTATTTCCAATTAGAGTAGGTGACAATCTTTTTGGGACGGACCAAAAAGGAAAGGGTGCCGCATAAAATGGAACAGAGGTAGTATTATTTTTAGATTACTGTAAACCAACAAGGTTCACCATATCAAACATTTTTCTTACAAGAACTACTGATCAAAGAACAAAGATTGCATGAACGTTTCTCTTTCACCATTCCCATAGATTACACCTTATATATTGGTAATCCAAAACCAATTTTATGATTAACTTATGCTTGACTTCTATAACAAGAAAGCAAAACTTAACTTGAAGTTAAGCGGAAGTTTGTAGAAATGAGAGGAACAGCATATCTACATGCTAGAAACTTGTTCAATTAAAAGTATGATATATTTCCCCCAGGGAAGACAATTGTAAAGGTCTTTTAGAGCTTAGACTAACTTGTCCCTGACAAACTTTCACTAACGGAATGCTGAACTTGTTTTACTAAAAGTCATTCTTGAATAACTTTTTTGTCCTGATGTCTATGATGACAAAGGAGAATTGGAATTAGTTGCTCTGGTCATTAATGGCTTCTGTTGCAGATTTAGATTGGTAAAGAGGATGAAAGAGCATTGGATTGACCTATTCAAGGGCATAGAACGTGGGACAACCAAGAGTTCAGAGAAGCTCGTAAATGACACTTCAAACTACAAATATATATATTTAATATCACTGAAGTGTGGGCACTCAAGGAGATTCATCTATACTCATTCTCAATCAAGGAAAAGGGAAGTCATAGCTTTGTATGCTAGGATTAAAAGAGGAGTTGCAGAAGGGGGGACTTATTCGACCCAACAGAAGCGAAGAGAAAAGTTCCATTCCCTTGTTTGGTTAGGAAGTAAAAATAGATGGTAAGTAACCCTCGCATATCAGTCCTTTAACCCATCCAAATTTGACAGAAACAGGGGAAACAGACATTTTTCACTTTCCATCTCCTCTTCTTAATTCGAACACTGCATAAAGCAATTTACAGGAAATTCTCGTGCATGATAGCTGCAGTCTTAATACCTCTGAAACCCATTGTCCAAGGATTAGTGCTACTTTTCTGTGGATTATCCGCATATTGGGATGGTCATTTGTCAACTCCAATGATAATGCTCCATTGAACCTGCATATCATGTTAAGTGATTGTGAAGATGTTTATTTATATTCCCAATAGAATCCGACTTTTGATTTGCGAACCCCAACAAAATGACCAAGTGATATTTTTTTTAAAATGATGAGTTCGTATAATAGAGTGGTCTCTAAAGGATGAGTTTCACTGTCTTGGGCAATGGGAGAACTAAATCATTCAAGATATGGCACCTGAATATATTTTAAGATCAAGAGGAAAAAATTTATTAATGGATATGATGTTGAGAAAAATGTAGTTGACTTTATCCATTCCCTTCATGTGAATAAAACGGTAAGGCCAAGGCACCTATCATTTGCTATTTCTTTTATTCTGTTTTCCTAATGTGGTTCCTCTAGTTATATCATCTTGTTCCAGATGCCGTTGCTAAGATAGTAAGAGGATAGAAAATTCCAGAACATGTCTGAGGGGTCAGAGCTATTAGATTCAGCAATATTTCAAGCATGAAAAGTACATACCAATCCTTGAAACTTAGATAGTTTGAGAGCTCATAGTAAATGTATGCAGCAGCACCATAAGCAGCATCCTTAAGAAGAAGTGCTGGAGTTATTTCATTAACTGCAGAAGGGCAACCACTCATAGCCTCTTGGAGAATAGAGACAACTACAGGTCCTAGCAGCTGAAAATCAGATAACAAGTTCATGCCCAGACTAATGCAATGTGTTAAGGTTATTGAGCAACACAGGGAATAGGGTCAACATACTTGACTATGATTTTCAAACAAGACAATATATAGAGCTTCAGCACATGGCCTTAGTTTCTCTGACCAAAGCACTGAATCCTGCTCGTGATAGAAAGACTCTGGGTTCTGGTACCATTCCTCCATATCACTTGCAGTCAGAACGAAGTACCTACATTTGGAGAATTTGGAAGAATAAGGAGACAGGTCACAAAAACACCTCTTGACTATTATAAATTAAGCAAAAATATCCCTCGTTAGTTTTGGGCTAAAGAATTACCCCTCCAAAATTTTAAAGTTATTATTTAAAAAAAAAATTCTGTTCATAGCTGTAGTTATTTTTTTTTTTAAATGATGATTTTATGTTGATTGAATTACATCCAAAATGCCTTTAAACTATGTAAAACTGAACAAAAATGCCCTCCGTTTGATTGTTTGGTACAAAATGCCCCCTCGCATTAATACTTTGAGAGAATGTCTATATTGTTACTTTTAAGTCAAAATGTCCCTTTTCCTAAAAAACATATTGTTTCTTTTTTTTTAAACACGATTCTCCAAATAAAATATTATATTTAAAGAACTTTTTTCTTTTTTCTTTTAAAATCTCTTAACTAATATAAAAGTGCAAAGTAATTTTTTTTCCTACTTAATCTTGTTTTATCAATTAAATAGAATTACTCCATATACTTTTTAAATTGATAATATAGGTCTTATATAAGATCAAAATAATCTCATCATTAATTTTCTTTTAGATAATGATTAAAAGATCCTAATAAAATAGAAAATACTTTTAGTAATCAATCTTTTTGAAATAGAAGTAAACAAATATTTCTTAATATATTTCTTGATTTTTAAAGTTAATATGAAAAAAGGATCAGCAATAACTTCATCGACAATATTTTAAAGATATTTTGTGATTTGGAGCAATGTAATGAATTTTAGTACTCTAGGGCAATATGATTGTTGTACTTTCACATTAAAACCAATTATTATATTAGCAAATGTTTATCCTTCTGTTTTTTTTTTTTTTTGGGATACAGGTAACTTTGTACATATATACGTAAGAATCAGAATCTTACAAAAGTTGTAGTACCCCCATATTTACAAAGTACTACCTACATCTATGATTTTATTAGCCGATGTCTATAATGAGTCTAAAACATCAATTATAGAGATAGGATCACTAGAAAGTAATTGATTACGCCAAAGACACAGTACAAGATGCAATTGAGCTTAATTTGTTGCAAATTGTTCCCAATGATCTCAAAATATCTAAAATTTCTCTCCATCCATATTGTCCATCAAATGCTTGTTTGCACTATCCTCCACCTGCCTCCATTCTTGGCCAACAACACCAGCCTGTTGCCCACTTGTTAAGACCTCAGTAATCTTCCTCGGCATGCTCCATGCTATTCCTCTGAGGTTCAAAAACAATCTCCATAGTTGTCTTATATTCTATAATGTAAGAATAGATGATTCACAGTCTCTGCCTACTTCCCACAGAAGACGCACCTGGGGATTAAATATCACCCTGCTCCATGAGGTTCTACAGGATAAGCACTGCCTTCTTTGCCAGACACCACACAAAGCATGCCACTTTATATGGTATTTTAGTTTTCCAAATATTCTTCCATGGCCAGCTACTTGGCTGCTGGTTGTGGTTACTCATTTACCTGTAAGATTTGCTCACTTTGCATGTGCCTTTCTCATCTCCCTGCCACCACAGTTCATTTTCATCTGCTCCCAATCCACTGAATTGCTCGATCTGTTGGTAAAAATCTGTCATTCTTCGTATTTCACAATCATTGAGTTGCCTTCTGAGTTAAATCTCCATTTCTCTGTTGTCCATAATTCTACTATGGTACTCTGTTGGTGTAGTACCAAGGAGTAGATATCTTCATCAAAAGTATCAAGGAGTAGATATCTTGGAATAGCCTCTCTTAGAGGCCATCATGCCACGATGTTGGTTTTAGCTCCATAGTTCACCTTGATCTCGAAGAAAAAGCTCAGTCCAGAGATCTATGATGGATCTCCATAAGTAACTCTATGAGGAGTCATAATTTCCTCAGTCATCCATCTTCCTCCTATACTTGGCTTTTATAACTCTCCCCCACAAAGTCTCCTTGTCATTGGCATACTTCCATAACCATTTCATTTTGGGTGCCTTACTGTGAATATCAAGAGTCTTGATCCCCCAAACTTCTCGTCAATTATAAGAGGTTTCTACTTGACCAAGTGGTAGCTTTTAGTCTTTATTACCTTGCCACAAAACTTCTTCCTGATTTTATCCCTGCCTACTAATGACTGTTATTGGCATAGGGAAGAAGGACATCATATAAGTTGACAAGGAATCTAACACCGAGTTGATGAATGTCAATCTACCCCCTAGTGACAAGTACTAACTTTTCCACCTTGCCAAGTTCTTCTCACATTTCTCAACCATAATATTCCAGTTTTCTTTAAGACTTTGACGTTGCTCCTAAATGCATACCCAAGTAAACTGTTGGCAGGCTACCAATCTCTCCTCCCAGAATTACATTTAGGGATTTCGTGGTTGCAGCCTCATTGATAGAATAAAGAAAGCTCTTTCTCCGGTTGATGTGCAGTCAAGACATCCCTTCAAAGAGATCCAATGTCACCCTCAGGATTTCAATTTGTTTGTCATCTGCATCACCAAAATTGAGGGTATCATTTGCATATTGCAAATGAGTTACATCCAAATTATCCAATCCTTCTCTGGCCTCATTGAAACCTCTTAACCACCCATTCATATTTGTTGTTTTGATTATGCTATTGAGACCTTCCATTGTTAATAAAATTAAGAATGGTGAAAAAGGGTCACCTTGTCTTAGATCCTTCCGTGCCCTGAAGAACCATGTTGGGGAGCCATTGATAATTACTGAAAAAACTCACAGTGGATATGCAAAATTTTACCCGGTTTATTCACTTTTGCCCAAACCCCATCCTTTTTAGCACTCCCAATAGATAGGGTCCAATTGGCATAGTCATAGGCTCTCTATGTCGAGTTTGCAAAGTGTGAGAAATATGAGAGGAAATATTATTGAATTGTATATTTACATGTGTATTTACATTGCTACATAAAGACCCTATTTATAGACACTACAATCTAATCCAAATCCAACTAGGAAACAAGACTATTCCTATTCCAACTCTAAATAGGACTATATAATCCTATTCCTATTCTAACACTCCCCCTCAAGCTGGTGCATATAAATCATAAGCACCTAGCCTGTTATAGATATAATTAATACGAGGACCCGTGAGGGACTTGGTGAAGATATCTGCAAGTTGATCGCTCGACTTCACAAACTTTGTAACAATATCTTTTGAGAGTATTTTCTCTGAAAAAGTGACAATCAATCTCAATGTGGTTGGTCCTTTCATGAAACACTAGATTTGATGCAATATGAAGGGACAGCTTGATTATCAGACACAAGTTCCAAGTTCCATCTGATCAACTTTGCCAAATTTTAGCTCCCCCAATAACTGCTTGACCCAGATAAGTTCACAAGTTACTGTAGCCATTGCTTGATATTCTGCCTCTGCACTTGACCGAGCAACCACACTCTGTTTCTTGCTCTTCCATGACACCAAATTACCTCCTACTAATACATAATATCCGGATGTAGACCGCTTATCAGAGGGTGACCCTGCGCAATCAGCATCTGTATATCCCATGATATGCTCATGTCCTCGATCTTCGAAGAGTAGTCCTTTTCTGGGCGCTGACTTTATATATCGCAGAATACGAATAACTGCATCCCAATGACTATCACAAGGGGAAGTCATAAACTAACTTACAACACTCACAGGGAACGAAATGTCAGGTCTAGTTATTGTGAGATAATTTAACTTTCCCACTAGTCGTTTATACCTTTCAGGATTACTGAGTGGCTCCCCCTGTCCTGGAAGCAGTTTAACATTCGGACCCCATAGGAGTGTCAACAGGTCTACATCCCATCATCCCTGTCTCCTCAAGAATGTCTAAGGCATACTTGCGTTGAGAAATAACAATACCTGATCTAGACTGAGCAACCTCAATACCTAGAAAATACTTTAATCTGCCAAGGTGTTTAGTTTGGAAATACTTAAAAGAGATGTTGCTTCAAACTAGTGATACCATCTTCATCGCTGCCGGTGATAACAATATCATCGACATAAACAACCAAACAAATACATAAATTTGCTGCAGAATGCCGATAAAATACAGAGTGATCAGCTTCACTACGAGGCATGTCGAATTACTGTGCTGAACTTTCCAAACCAGGCTTGAGGAGTCTGTTTCAGACCATAGAGTGACTTGCGCAATCGGCATACAAGTCTACTAGACTCCCCCTGAGCAACAAAACCAGGTGATTGCTCCATATAGACTTCTTCCGCAAGATCATCATGTAGAAAAGCATTTTTAACGTCCAACTGATGAAGAGGCTAATGACGAATGGCAGCCATAGATAGAAGAATACAGACATATGCCATTTTAGCCACGGGAGAAAACGTATCACTAAAATCGCACCCCAAATATCTGAGTATATCCTTTGGCAACAAGGGGAGCCTTAAGTCGATCAACATGACCATCTGGACCAACTTTCACTACATAAACCCAACGGCAACCAACAGTGGATTTACCTGGAGGAAGGGGGACAAGTTTCCAAGTACCACTCGTATGTAAAGCAGACATCTCATCAACCATAACCTGCCTCAATCCCGAATGAGAAAGTGCTTCACTTGTAGTCTTAGGGATGGAAATAGAGAACAAAGACGATAACAAGCATAATAGGATGATGTGAGACAATGATAACTCAAGAAAGTATAATGTGGGTTAGCATTTCGAGTGGACCGTATACCTTTTTTAAGTGCACTTGGTTGGCTAGGAGCATGCAAGTCTGCAGTAGGAGCAGGGTCTGGCGCATGACATGAATCATCTAGAACTGGTGCTGGACATGGAGGATGATGATAAGTCAAGAGAGGTGGAGGTTTGGTAGGTTTTGTTAGAGGTGGCACTACAATTGGAGATCCCTCAAAAGTCGGTACAGGTAGGACCTGAGGTAGAGGTAAGACCTCAGAGATATCAGGACGATTAGAGGATGTATAGTAAGGTTGAGATTCAAAGAATGTGACATCAACGGACATAAGATACTGATTAAGGTCAGGGGAATAACAACGATACCCTTTTTGAACTTGAGAGTAACCAAGAAAAGACACATTTGAGAGCACGAGGGGCTAATTTATCTTTTCCTGGAGCTAAGTTATGAACAAATCATGTGCTCCCAAAGACACGAGGAGGTATAGAATGGAGATGTGACAAAGGAAACAGTATGGAATGTGGAACCTAATTCCGGATAGAAGATGAGGGCATTCTATTAATTAAATAACAAGACGCAAGGACAGCATCACCCCAAAAACGCACCGGAACATGGGACTCAATGAGAAGAGTGCGAGCAGTTTCAAGAAGATGCCTATTCTGTCATTCTGCTACACCATTCTGCTGCGGGGTGTCTAGACAAAATGTCTGGTGAATAATTCCTTGGTGAGTCACAAACTCCTGAAATTGAGAGGACATGTATTCTAACGCATTATCACTA
>JAABOM020000110.1:124259-150824 GCA_011800125.2 Solanum clarkiae | reverse complement strand
AGCCCGAGGATGTAGGCATCACTTGCCGAACCTCGTAAATCATTCGTGTCCTTTTTTCTTTATGTTTTTCTACAGAATATGAGGGATCACCTAAATGGCAGGTGAGTATAGTGTGCATAGTGCAGACCCTATTTATCATGGTCGAATGATGAAGCTTGACTATTGATGGTGTGAATCAAGTAAACTTTATAGCTTTGTACTGAAGGAGGCCGGATTTCTTTGGCTGGAGTGCTATAGCACGCATCTGGATTTGTAGTTCCTTTGAGTACTTTTAGTGTCCACCTTTTCCCTGATAATTTAGAAAATGCAACGGTTTGGTTATTAAAATTTATAACTTCTTCGTTCATGGTTGAAAAAGCTGCCAACACCTATTTATAGGTGGTCACTTGAACCTTTCTGTTGGTGGATGTTTTTTTTTTTTTTTTTAAATTTTATTCCTTAAGACTCTCTTCACATCTTTCTTTTCCAGTTTGATCACTCTTTGATAATGTGTGTAGTAACTAAGTGTTTGCACGCTAAAACTCAGCCATGTTTTTGTGTAATCACTGGAATACATGACTTTTTTTAGATAGGGATATAATATGTTTAATGAACTTTTTCTTGACAATTTTAATAAAATTCTTTACCTTCTAAACCTTTAAATTTGTAGCTAACTCTATGTGCTCATGGATTATGTTGCAGTCTGCTCAATTTGTTCCACAGAGTTGTTACATGGATACAAAATAAGTCACTGAAATATGCAGTTGTTTCTCTTTGCATTTTCACTTCACTGTAGATGTCTAGAGTTGACATTATTTTATTCTTTCAGGAATAGGCTATGCGTTAGCTAAAGCATTTCTTAAGGCAGGCGATAGTGTCATCATTTGCTCCAGATCAGGTGATTTCATATCATAAGTGACAATGCCATTGTCTTTAACGATGCCATGCACCAATAAATTTATTGGTTTTGCTCATTGTTCAGTTCTTCCATTATTTTTTTTTAATTTTATATTTTGTGAAAAAGGTAGTCAATTGTGTAAAAATGATATATGCAGAATATACGGTGGGATAATGGCAATAGATATGCCATTAGTGGTGTACCGTAGTTCGAGAATCATGGTGATATAGGAGGAGTTGGGATATCATAGGTGAAGAATTGTCCCAAAATGCAAAGGCTGAGATTCAAACTCTGCCACTGAGGGGGAGGGGGGATGTTGAGATTTTGCCAAGTCATCACTGAAATTGTCTTAGATGCCTGGGTTGTTTCCCTTGTTAAACTGAAAGCAAGGGTAGCTTGCCAAGTTTCCTTTTAGAAAGATGTCACACCCAAACTTATCTTGGACTCTAGAAATGTCTGATATTTTCTTCAGAAAACTAAAAGACAACCCTGGATCTTGACAATGTTGACAAATATTTGTTTTATTGGGATTAAATATGAAAATGAACTTCTATTTACCTATCATTTTTTTAAAAGAGAAACAAATAGGACATTCAAAGCTCCCCAAAAGTCAATTGCAGTGTGAGAACATCTGACGACCAATCTTGATTATTCGTTTCAAATAGAAAAGAAATTCAAAGCTTCGAGCCAATGAAGATTGAAGGCTTAGGAAGTTGTATAGCTAATTTTATTATGAGCTCCATGTTAGAATTTGGCTTTACAATTAAGTAAGAAGTGATGGGAATAGTTAAATGCATATTTATATGTTCACTAGTCTCTTGGCACAACCCTAACCTAGGTCAACAATAACATATCCAGTGTAGGGTTTGGATAGGATAGGATGTCGGCAAACCTTACCCCTACCTCTTTGCGCGGTAGAGAGGCTATTTCTGAGAGTCCCTTGGGTCAAAGTCTATAGAGTGATGTAAATATTAATAAAGGAAGTAAAAGTTATAGAAAAAAATGCAAGTCCCTAAAAATGATGAATAGTGATCCTGTTTAGTCAACCCGATAAAGAAAAAGCATCGGGTCTCACAAAAGTCCTCGAATGTTTTATTGTAATTTGATATATGGTTTATGTGTTTACTTACATAATATCATGAGTTAACTCGTATTTACATTGCCCCCAACAATATTTCTAACCATCTATGATTTTTGTACTTTTTTGAGGAAACAACTTCCAAATTCAAGCTTGAATGCTTAAGGTTGCACAGTTATAAGAAGATGGAACAATTTTACCACTTTCTTAAGATGTCTTTTGTGAACTCCTTTCTTTAATTTTATAGTAACAATCGCGTTACAGTATGTCCTCCCAAATTTATCATTGTATATTTAACCCCTAGACTTTTAGTGCCACACATGCAAATTAAGGAAATAGTGAAAAGCAATGGATGCAATCTGATTAGAATAGGGCAAATGGGAATCTGGCTACTTAATAGGAGATAATATGGGTTGAAACGAACGAGCTTGCTGAAGTTTGAATTGAAGATTGGAATAGCATAAGACGGATGAATTTGCACGTTACCTTGATATGATGAGATTTTCTGTTCAATTCATAATCTTGTAACTTGTGGGGATGTGTTCTCATTCTCTTTCTTTACTGCTTTAAAGCTCACACTATCTTTATGTTAGCTCTTCATCTCCCTCCCCCTGAATGGAAAAGAAACATGTTTCGACAGGATATATAGTTTAGAATTATATGTAATGATGTCTCCAAGTGACCAGTTGTGGTTTTTTTTTTTTTTTAAACAGATGAAAGAGTTGCATCTGCTCTTGACAAGTTAAGGGTTGAAACAGGGAAGCAACATGTGTGGGTACCTCCATGTTCACTTCATTTCTCGATACCCGAGTCATTCCTTGTTTCTTTCTGTATACCTGTCACTAGTTTCATCTTCAGTCTGTTGGTTCTATGATGATTGATGAATATCTAATTTCTACTGAGATACCTTTGTGTGATTAATATTTTCTGGGTTTCATGCCTACAAATTGACTTGTACATTGATTTCCTGAATCATGTTCAGTTCAAAGTAAGGTTGTAAAGTAAACAAAAGGTCCGTCAATATACTTACTGGTCCTTTCAGGTTTTATGGGCTTTCTTTTACATGATTAGCTTACAGATTATTTTTAGTCTTCACATGCTTGATTCAGATCCCTATGCAGGGCAGTAAATGTGATGTTAGAGAGGGAGATGACGTGAAGAACTTAGTTGCCTTTGCGAAGCAAAAGGTTAAATACATCGACATATGGGTATTTAATCTTGACCCTCGATTTGCTTGAGATGACATGGCAAATGCTCTCTTTTTGCTTTATATCAATAGTCCAATTCTCATTCTAATTTGATTGTTAATGTTTCTTTTAATCCTTTTATGTCACAGTTATTCAAGAATTCTTATTGGTACTTAAGCCATAAAATTAGTTGTTTGAACTGCTGCAAAGCCATGATATAGATATTAGGGTTAATTCCTCACCCAACTTGTGGATATTACCTACTTAAGTCACTTTTCTTTTGGTAAAGCGAAGTCATCCAGCTATTGTTATTTGATTCAGAAAATAACAAACACCCTATTGGCATGTCATGTCATATTAAAAACTCATTTTATAACCCATGTCCATTATACACATTTAACCCACTCAATAAGAAAATGGTGAAAGTGTAAGAGATGAGTGGTGGTGAATTAAGATCTTTTTATTTTTCCATTTAATTTGCAGATAATGAATCAACTACTATGCAGCTAAATGATGAAGTAAGTAATAAAACAGTATGTGAATGACACCGGATATTTTTGTACTGGTTGGGATCCAATGAGGATCTTAGTCCAATGCCCTTGGGTTGCAAGGGATTTTTTCTGCAAGTTTTTTGAATGGTTGATGAGTACAAGTCATCATGCCAATGGATTTGATCCTTGGAAAGTTAAATTAAAGTTTATATACTGCAAAAATATATTTTTATTCATAGCATTTGTACATTATTTATAAGAGAACAAGTAAGATCAAATAAACTAATTAATCCCTAATTCTTAGGAGCTCCTTGAAACAAGGTGTTTCCTCTAAAATATTTTCCCAAAATAATATATATTCTATTCCATATTATAGCAGCAGATTACAACTAAATCTGCCAACTCATTTGACACTCCCCCTCAAGTTGGCATGTAATTATCAAACATGCATAACTTGCTCACAGAGGACTCAAAAGTAGTTTTGAAAAGACCTTTTGTGAAAATATCTGCAACTTGTTAAGTTGTTGGAACAAAAGGAATGCACACACTTCCATCTTCAGTCTTCTCTTTAATGAAGTGTCTGTCTACTTCAACATGCTTTGTTCTATCATTGGGAACTGGACTATGAGTTATGCTTATGGCAGCCTTATTGTCACAATACCACTTCATTGGAAAATTCACGTGTCTCTTAGTTCTTCCAAAAATCTCTCGAGCCGTAAAATTTCACAAATTCTGTGGGCCATGGATCAATACTCAGCCTCAACACCACTTCGAGCCACCAAATTTTGCTGCTTATTCTCCATATCACTAAATTTCCCCAAACAAATGTACAATATCCAGATGTAGACCTTCTATCAATAGATGAATCAGCCCAGTCCGCATCCGTATAAAGCCTCAACACTTTTTTGCTCATTCTTTTCGAAAACAATGCTTTCCCAAAAGAACTTTTTAGATACCTTAGGATTCGATACGCAACTTCTTGTAGTTCTTCTCGTGGAGAATGCATAAATGATTGACTGGGTTCAAGAAAATCAAGAAAAGGAAATATCAAGTCTAGTATGTGACAAGTAAATCAACTTGCCTACCAATCTCTGATGTTGGCCCCTATCAATCAATTTTCCTTCCTTTACAAACTTTAGATTTGGATCAATTGGAGTTTCAGTTGGTCTACAACCACTAGTTCCTGTTTCTTTTCACAAATCAAGAACATATTTCCTTTGTGACACTATAATTCCTTTATTTGATTGTGCAACCTCTATGCCGAGAAAGTACTTCAGCGGGCCTAAGTCCTTTATCTCAAATTCTGAAGAACCCATTCCTTAAGATTTTTTAAACCACATCGTCTTCTGTTAGAATGATATCCTCGACATACACTATAAGAACTGTTGTTTTTCCTTCTAGTTAATGTCGAGTAAACATTAAGTCAAGAGAGGTGGAGGTTTGGTAGGTTTTGTTAGAGGTGGCACTACAATTGGAGATTCCTCAAAAGTCGGTACAGGTAGGACCTGAGGCAGAGGTAAGACCTCAGAGATATCAGGACAATCAGAGGATGTATAGTAAGGTTGAGACTCAAAGAATGTGACATCAATGGACATAAGATATCGATTAAGATTAGGGGAATAACGACGATACCCTTTTTGAACTCGAGAGTAACCAAGAAAGGCACATTTGAGAGCATGAGGGGCTAATTTATCTTTTCCTAGAGCTAAGTTATGAATAAAGCATGTGCTCCCAAAGACACGAGGAGGTATATAATGGAGAGGTGACAAAGGAAACAATATGGAATGAGGAACCTGATTTTGAATAGAAGATGAGGGCATTTTATTAATTAAATAACAAGATGCAAGGACAACATCGCCCCAAAAAACGCAGCGGCACATGGGACTCAATGAGAAGAGTGCGAGCAGTTTCAATTAGATGCCTATTCTTTCGTTCTGCCACACCATTCTGCTGAGGGGTGTACGAACAAGATGTTTGGTGAATAATTCCTTGGTGAGTCACAAACTCCTGAAATTGAGAGGACATGTATTCTAACGCATTATCACTATGAAGAGTACGAATGGAAACACCAAACTGGTTTTGTATTTCAACGAAAAAACTTTTAAATATAGAAAATAACTCCGAACGATCTTTCATTAAGAAAACCCAAGTACATCTTGAATAATCATCAATGAAACTAACAAAATAGCGAAATCCCACGGTTGAACTAACTCGACTAGGACCCCAAATATCAGAATGAACTAAAGAAAAAATAGACTCAAAACGACCCTCAGTACTACGTGAAAAAGTAGCACGAGTGTGTTTCCCAAGTTGACACGACTCACAATCTAATGAGGATAAACTAGACAAACTAGGCACCATCTTTTGGAGTTTAGATAGACTAAGATGTCCCAAACGTTTGTAAATTAGGTTTGGAGTATCTGTGATGGAGCATGCTATGAAGGAATTTGAAGAAGTAAGATAGTAAAGGCCTTGTGATTCATGTCCTGCGCCAATCATTTGTCCCATACTGTGGTCCTGCATAATGAAAAAATCATCAAAAAAATAAATGCGACAATGTAGGTCCCGCGTCAAACGACTAACAGATGCCAAATTAAAAGGAGAATCAGGAACATAAAGAACAGAATCCAAGGGGACAAAAGGTAAAGGTTGGGCTTTTCCGATCCCTTTTGGTTTTGTCAGGATCCCATTGGCCAAAGTAATAGCAGGAAGAGATAGTGAGTAAACAATATCAGACAAAAGTGTTTGGTTAGCAGAAATATGATCAGAAGCGTTTGATCCATAACCCATGATCCAAGAGTACTAGAATGTGAAACACAAGCAAAAGGATTACCCACACCAGGAACAGTAGGTTGAGAAACCGATGCTACTTGTGGAGATAATTGCTTACTTGCTTGGTACTGAAGGAACTCATCATACTCGGCCTGAGCAATATGAGCATTATTGGATGATCGGTCAGGTGGAGCATCAGAAACATTAGGCTGAGCAACAGAAGGGATTCGTCATATTCCTTTATAACAATAGGATCATAACTGGGGGGTGGACCATGCAAAGTATAACATATGTCACGAGTGTATCCAGCCTTGCGACAATAACTACACTTAGAGCGAGATCTCCCAGAACGGCCTCCTCCTCGTCGGTTCTCCATAGTAGATGTTCGTTTATCAGTAGTTTGAGATTCAAGAATAGAGGAGTTAATGGTGGATGATTAAACTACTTTATGACTGGGCGGTGCAGCAAGACAAAGTAAATGAGAGAATAATTCATCCATTGTAGGGATGGTAGGGCTAGCTAAGATCTGGTCACGCACAGAATCATGATTAGCAGGAAGTTCAGCAAGTGTAAGGACTAAAAACAATGTCTATCTGTGCTCTTGTTGTGTTGTGACATTCGCAGTGACTAGCATCAATGCTTCAAATTCCTCCATGACTACCTGCACTTGTCCCAAGTATGTAGACATATCAGATTCATGTTTCTTTAAGTTGGTCATTCGAGATACCACATCATAAAATCGAGATATGTTATTATTATATAAAGCACGAGCTTTTTCCCAAACTGAATAACATGTCTGGAATAGGCGAAACAAGGGCATCAACTTGGAATCAATAGAACGCCATAGGAGACTACACAATTCAGCATCAACCCTATCCCATTGTGCTTTGGTTGTTGTAGATTCCTCAGTAGCCTTTTTCTTTTCATCTACCACATTGGTTGTTAAGTAGTCGTGAACACCTTGACCTTTGCACTATAATTCAACTGAGGAAGCCCATGCTAAGGAGTTGGAACTACCCATTAATGGTTCTAAAGTGAAAATAGGATTAGAATTTCCTATTCCTGTACTTTTGGAACCAAACATATCGATCCCAAAGTAAATCTTTTATCTTTTAAGGCCAAACTGTAATTATCACCAAAAATCAGATATGTCCACCAGAAGCTTGTCAAAACAATAAAAAATATATGTGGTCTGCCTCGGAATGCAGAGGCGACCTCACTGATTGAATAGATCGGCAAAAAGATGGTCGGAAAATTGCCTAAAACAGTAAAAAAGACGTTGGAACCCTAATTTCGGCAACTGAATGACAAAGAGGGTGAGGGTTTGGTTGGAATGATTCGCCGACCCCAGCAAAAGAAGAAAAGTTGGAAAAAAGTCACCTGAGAACTCCCACGCGTTGGCGCGTGATGTAGATCTCGCCGGAAAACTAACAATTCCGACGGCGCGTGATGTAGATCTCGCAAATTCCAACGGCGCGTAAGGGCGCGTGGGGAGGAATTTCTAGTGGGTTCTGGTCGGGATGTGGTCGCCCGGGCTTCCCGAGCCTAGTGATGGTGTTGGTTTTTTGCACAACACCCACAGAAACGAAGGTGACCAAAAACAACCACCAAAACAGTGAACAGCCACCCGAATTTTTTTTTCTCACCAATGCTCTGATACCATGTGAGAAATATGAGAGGAAAATATTATTGAATTGTATATTTACATGTGTATTTACATTGCTACATAAAGATCCTATTTATAGACACTACAACCTAATCCAAATCCAATTAGGAAACAATACTATTCCTATTCCCACTCTTAATAGGACTATATAATCCTATTCCTATTCTAACACAAAGAAACCTTGGTTTTCCTTGCTTCTGTTTGGACCCTATTGCTTCATTAGCTAAGAAAACTGCATTCCATGATTTGTCTTCCTTTAATAAAGGTGATTTGTTGCGAGTCCATCAGTTTTGTCATCACTCCTTTTAGCCTCTCTAAGTACTTTTGAGAAGATTTTATATATGCTACCTATCAAACTGATTGGCCAGGAATTCTTTAGCTCTTTCGCAACTTTTTTCTTTGGAGTAAGTCCTGTAAAGGTAGCATCGAAGCTCCTGCTCATGAAAATTATGGCAAGCATTCATGATATATCCTGTTTTACCCCTGCCCAACATTTGATAAAAAATCTGATGGTGAGGCTATCAGGCCCTGGTTTGAGACATGTCAACACCTCTTCTTCCTCAAAACTTCCTTGCATACTCTCAATTTCTTCCATTTACAAAACAGGACCATATGGAAAATGGTAAGTAGGTCTCCAACGAACTGTTTATGTATATAGACTTCAACAAAATTCTACTATCTCCCCTTCCATTCTAGCATTCTCTTGAATTATTTCTACTTGCATACAAATTTGATCTATATTGTTGTACCTTTTGTGAGCATCAGCCACCTTGTGCAAAAACTTAGCATTTCTGTCTCCCTCCTTCAGCCCTACCCTTAATCTTTGCCTCCAAGCAATTTATTCTTTTTTAATCAGATCTTCATACCCAAGTAACAGTTCAGCTTTGCTTGTTGTCTCTTCAACTGAAAGTATTCTTATCCCTGAAACCATCTCTAGAGCAGCCAATATACTTAGCAAATTCTTCCTCTGTGACCAAGGTTGCCCTGACCACGCCCTTTTTTTTGGACAAAGGTAACAAGTTTGTATATAAATCTTCAGCGCTAACGCTGGAATCCCAAAAATTTACATCATAAAGTTACATACAACTGAGTAGGCTCAGCAACCCAAAAAAAGAGAAAAACTATTTCAGGTCCTATTTCATCTTACAAGGGTCCTAGAATGTCTATAATTGCTACAGGATCATCTATATACTCAGTACACCAGTAGCAAAGAGTGTTAATACAGTCCATTTTAATCTTATGTAAAGGACTGCTCATATTTTCAAAACATCTTGAATTTCTCTCTTTCCAAATGGTCCACCATATCACTGCTGGGACAATTTTCCATCTGTTTTTGTCTGTGCTACCACTCCTTTCATTGTTCCAGCTTACTAGAGCCTGACCTGCCCTTTCAGGCATGGTCCACCTTATGCCTCTGAAACTAGTAAACAAGTTCCATAGTTGGCTGACTATTTTACAATGTAAAAACAGATGGTTGATTGCCCTGCCCACTCTTACTCCATACTTTTGAGCTTGTTCTTTAAGAGTTTCATCTTACAGGCCAGCATGTAACTAGGTCTTCCTTAATAGCTAAAGGTATTCCACCAACCTCTGACTCTGTCTATAAAGCCCATAGCATCCAACCACCAATTTTCAAACTTACCATAACCTTTCTTTCTTTCCCAAGATCCCCGATTGTAGAGCACGAGGAGTGTGATCAGAAGTAATCCTCTGTAAGGGAATCTGATTCATATTATTGAAAATCATCCCAATCTGCAGAGATTAACATCCTATCAATTCTTGAAGCTGCATCATGGAGGTCCACTTTGAACCATGTGTATCTTGCATCTTCTAATTGTAAGTCTATGAGATTCATACCTTTGATAAAGTCAGAGAACTCCTTCATCCCTTTTGTTCTTCTGGTGCAGTTTTACTTTTTCCAGAAATATAGCTGCATATATTAAAATCCTGCAGACTGCCCATGGCCCTTCCATTAGTCCCCTAACCGAATTCGAAAAATATTACAACTACTTGCCCTGAAATTTCACAATTGGGGTCTGGGAAAGATAGAGTATACACACCTTACCACTACCTCAGAGAGATAGAGAGGTAAAATTTGAAAAATATTAAGAAATAAAATTACAGGGGTATCAAGTTGCTAAGTCACATGATGAAGGTCTGGGAGAGAGTGGTGGAGATGAGGGTGAGAAGAGTAGTGTCTATTTCGGAGAATCAGTTTGGATTCATGCCGAGGCGGTCGACTACTAAAGCAATTCATCTTGTTTGGAGATTAGTGGAGAAATATAGGGAAAGAAAGAAGGACCTTCATACGGTGTTCATTGATCTCGAGAAGGCCTATGACAAAGTTCCAAGGGATGTCCTATGGAGGTGTCTAGAGGTGAGAGGTTTCTAGAGGTGAGAGGTGTCCCAATGGCATATATCAAGGCGATTAAGCACATGTATGACGGAGCCAAAACTCAAGTAAGAACGGTGGGAGGAGACTCAGAGTATTTTCCTATTGAGATGGGACTCCATCAAGGATCTGTGTTGAGCCCTTTCCTATTTGCCTTGGTGATGGATGAGCTGACGAGATCTATCCAAGAGGAGGTTCCATGGTGTATGTAATTTGCATATGACATAGGTTGGAGGCTTGGAGACATGCGTTGGAGTCCAAAGGATTCAAACTGAGCAGGACCAAAACAGAATACTTGGAGTGCAAATTCAATGTTGCAAGGATGAAGCAGACATTGATGTGAGGCTTGCCACTCAACCTATTCCCAAGAGGGAAAACTTTAAGTATCTGGGGTCCATCATCCAGAGTAGTGGTGATATTGACGATGATGTCACACATCGTAGTGGGGCAGCATGGACTAAATGGAGGCTTGCCCCGGGAGTATTGTGTGACAAGAAGATACCACCTAAACTCAAAGGTAAGTTTTATAGAATGGTGGTTAGACCATCTTCGTTGTATGGGGTGGAGTGTTGGCCAATAAAAAACGCACATGTTCAGAAGATGCATGTCGCAAAGATGAGGATGTTGACATGGATGTATGGTCACACCAGGAGTGATAAGATTAGGAATGAGACCATTTGGGAGAAACCAGAGGTGGCCCCTGTGGCTAATAAGATGAGGGAAGCGAGACTGCGATGGTTTGGGCATGTGCAGAGAAGGAGTACCGATGCTCCTGTTAGGAAGTGCGAGGGTTGGTTTTGGGAGCTACACGGAGGGGTAGAGGTAGACCGAAGAAGTATTGGGGGGAGGCGATCAGACAGGATATGGTGAAACTTGATCTCACCGAGGACATGACCTTAGATAGAAAGGAGTGGAGGTCGCAAATTAGAGTAGCAGGCTAATTGGTTGGTAGGGTTAGATGGATGTCTGACCTTGGGGTATAGTAGGGTAGCAAGAGTAGTCGTGTTTTATATCATGTGTTGTCATTATTAGTCGTATGTGTGTTAAATTTATTGAATTTACATATTGTTATGTGTTTTTCGTTACAAGTCGCCCTTTCTATTCCCTTTCCTTTCCTTTTCGCCATATCTAGTTTATTCTGCTTATGGGTTTTTGAGACGACGGTTTCCAGGAAACGACCTCTCTACTTCTATGAGGTAGTGGTAAGATCTGCGTACATTCTACACTCCCCAGGGGTCCATTTGTGGGATTCCACTGGGTATGTTATTGTTGTTGTATTAAGAAATAAAATATTTTCTATTTCATAAGAAAAAAAGGAATTATCTAAATGAAAATTACTAATGTATTATTACTATGATCTTATATATAAGTATGAAAATTAATGATAGATAACTATATGTTTTTTTATGAAAAGGGGCATTTTAACCCAAAAGTAACAATAGAGGCATTTTTGTACAATTTTGCTTAATTAAACATTTTTCTTTTTTTACCCTTTCCATTTATTATACAACAGTTTAAGATTTTCTCTCAGAACAGAAGATGTCAATTCATATCCAAGCTATTCCCTCTCATTCAAGCTATCCCTATCACATAACTTGTGGACATTCAGATGAGACCAGGATAAATCTCCACCTTCACTCCATTCCAAATGCTCTTTCAGTTTATTGGACAAGAACGGAGCATGTTTGAAGTCAACAGAAACTTGAAGATATTCATCATGTGCCAAAATGTAGTTTTGGAAAGATAAATCAAGTGATCAAGAGGACAGTTATAATTCTAATCACCACAAAATAGCCCTTCACAAAACAAGATTCATCATTTTGCACTATTCAAATTTCCGCTACCCCAACACTGGAAAAAAAAAAAAGAAAAAAATACTAATCGTGGTGCCTAGGCTAGCTTAGGTGCACCTCAATTAATTCAGAAAGTACTTACTACCTCCCCACAACACAAGTATTGGGTAACTCTGTTCATCAAAGCATGGATGGACAGTTTCACCTAGTGTTTTTGCTTATGATGGGATTTGAACATGATACATCATGGTTCTCAACCCCCTTCAATAACCACTAGGTCACACCCTTGGGTGAAAGGGAAATACTCGCTTTTTTTAATCTAACGAATCACCCCAAATTATTAATGTTGGAAATGGATCTTCCAGCACTAGAATTCACTAAAAGTACAACTACCCCTTGTTGCACCTTCTCCACCTCCATTGAACCCTACTCACACCTAAAAAAAGTATAACTAGCCTTTATGTTCACCACCTCTTTCGAATCCTACTCGCACTTAAAATACCCTGCATGTCCAAACCTGCAATGAGGAGAATATTGCCTCATACTACATGAAACTAGGGCACTGGAAAGAGTCACTCAAGTTGGACTATCTGGATTGATTGAGGATGTTATGACTGTTCTACCACAAATGAGAATAGAGACGAGGACCAAAAGATCATTAAAAATTGTTAAAATTGTTACATTTTTACTCTGGTGCTTGGGAACCTCATTCAGTAAATCGATTTCTTCACACAAAATAGCAAGAAAAGACCCATAAAGAGTTGGGATAACTTACCTCCTTATCAATACATTACACAGGAGTACAACCCGGTCAGTAGGCAAAAGGGAAGCAAGAAGGCCGGCAACCGTACTAGATATGTTCTGCTTCATCTGCTCAAACGTTACTCTATTTTCATCAACCACACGTCCTGCTAAGTTCTTCTTATACTCTTTACCTTCCAATATTGTTTTCACCATTACCATACATTGAATCATGAAATGCTCAAAGGACACAATATGTGGTTCAGGATCCAAAATCTTGCTTAAACAGAATTCCATGATAAGTGGAAGGACACATTTATCCCCAAATGAATAAGGATGTCGCTGCTGGATGGCGACTAAAATCTTCATTAATTTTGTACAAGCCCTTTTTAATAAATCCCAAAATTTAGGCTGATGGTCCTGGATAGATGAATCTGCAAATTTAAGGAGAGATCAGGATATCTCCTAGTTCAGGAGGAACTCAGTAAAACATTTTCCCTGTTCTTGTTAGGCAGCATCAAAGCAACAGACAGGAAATAGGAATCAAGCCCCCGGCCCACATTTTTCCTTTTGATTCCTCTCTGTTTTATTATCAACCAAACAAAAGGGAGAACAAAAAATCGTGCATTTCCTCTCTACCTTTTCATTCAACTTTCTTTTCGTCAATCTTCCTTTTGTAGTATCCAATAAAACAGGAATTTGAGTTTCCACTATATACTGTTGAGGAAAGAAAAATTGAGGCATAATATCTTGCTAAGAAACATTTATAAGTGTAAGTTACCAATAATCTAAGAAAAATTGCACTAGGATTCTAAGAAGTCTCAAGCATCTTGAATTATAACCTTTAAGTCCTTGAATAAAATGACTCTGAGATAGCATTTCAAATGCATTTTCTCCAGGTGGCACTGGGGAGAAAGAACAAGACCCAAACCAACTCTTTCACTTGTCATGTCATGTAATAGTTTGAAAGTCAGCAAAAGGGCTTCCAAGAACACATTGGCATCCCCATTATATTGATTACCATTTTCTGATCAGAAGATCAGTATGAAACAATCCTATAAAATAAAATGCAACCCTAGCTTTTTGCACTTCTTTATGTAAGTACCAGAAGGCTAACGCATAAATGTGAAAAGTTTGAACCTCCAGATACCAAAAACAGGGCAGGACGGACAGATAACACTTCCAGTTGCTGAATACTCCTATGTGATGCATTAACTTCTACTAGCAAATTGCAAGTATATTCAAACACAAATAATTCATGGAGAAAAAACAAATATGAAGTTTAGATAAGGAACCGAAATTCATTCTCACAGTATGGAAGTAGTGATTGGATGGCATTCAAAAGTACTGGAGCAACCTCTTTGACATGCCGCACCTCCTTAAAATGGGGAGAGAAAAAGTCAATAAATTACTCTGATCAAAGAGAATTAGCTAGAAACACCCCTTTATCTTTCTTGTGTTTTTTCCTCACACCTGTAAGGTTTTGGCATCACTCGGAAACCCAGAAATTATCAACTGCCGTATTATCTTTGAACATAGAAACCATCTCTCGCATGTTAAGTAAAGATCGTCATGATGTATTTCAGCAGCACTCCCACCAAAGGTTTGAGCAAGAGCTGAGAAACCATGGAGTATTGTCTGCACATCAGTCTGCCATAGATGCCAACTATAATCGAAGAACTGTGTGCATATCTGTTAAAAAGATCATGAAATATCAAGTGAGATGCCTCAACAAGTCCAACATATCACATCAAAGTTTATTACCAGAGCTGACTGAAAGAGAATTATGTGATGACTGAAAATTATTTGGGAAAACGCGAACATGATAGTTTACTTTGGTACTCAAAACAGCTTTCATGTAATAACCAATAAGTAAAATAAGAGATTTCAAATAAGCAGTCTGCAAAATAAAACAGCAATTGACTGGACATGTGAAGAAGGGATATCAGCCATTAAGAGTTACAATCCCATGCAATTGGTCGTACCTGTGCCAAAGAACAAGAACTGATAAAATGCAAAACTATGCTTTTCATGGACAAAAAGTAGGCATTCTAACATCTAGGGCTAAAATTATATGATGACCTCAGGATGCCAAATGCAACAACACTATCTGATGATTTAGATGTAATGTACAAACATCTACAAGTATATAAGCATGTACATTTTTGTCTTCAAACTAACTTTAGACTATACTATATTTATACACAATGTTGACAGGTTCTACAAAATAGACAGCAGCAAGCATGCCATGTACTATGTGAACTCTTACACACAACTCAGTTGTTGAACCCTAATTTTGACAAAACAAGACTCCAACAACAGCAGCTACATGACATGTCCCGCCTTAATTCTGCCTCAAAACGGCTTAGTCCAACCAAGGTGAGGTCATCAAACACAATAAAACAAAACTGAAAAATTAAGTTAAATATGCATATAAATTATAATAGTAGTAGTAATGATGATAGAAGTTCTCTTCCAAGTCTAAAGTCTTTCAATTAGTAGCACTAGCACCTATATGGATCTTTTTCTTCCATTGTGTCCTATCTTTAGGTTTTTTTTTTTATTTGCATCGGGTGTCCAAGTCTCTTTGAGCCCCGACTAATCTCGGGGGTGCACAGGCCCTCGGCAAGGAGTTTTTCGCAAGTACACCACGGTTAATTCAGGTTTTACCCAGTCCGATGACCCTCAGAAATTGTTTGCACCCAGTGGGTTTTGAACTTGATACCTTGAAAGGGAGCAAACCCCAAGACTCAAGTCAATTTCCACCAAGCCAACCCCTGAGGGTTTGTGTCCTATCTTTTGTTAAGTCTAGGACATGTATCTCTTAGTTCTCTTCACAAATGAGGACAAAATAGCTTTATTATTCTATTACTTTATGTAACATTGAGGAGATATTAATGCAACTACCAAACCGTCAAACTTTTCAAAAGATCATTTGGTGCTTTTATTTAATCCCTCCCTAGGAGCCCCCCCTTTTTGCTCCCTAGGTGACTCGAACTCACAACCTTCAAGTTGGAAGTGAGGGGTGCTTACCATCCAAGCAACTCCCTCTTGTCGACTTGGTGCTCAAAGATATAAAAAATAAGCAAGAAGAAGAAGACAACCGACAGCACCTCCGCAAAGGTCCTTTGGTCTGATGTAAGCCTCTTTGTGGACAACTCCTTCAAGGTTCTGTAAAGAATCATGAATATTCTATGTGAAGTAAGAATATCTGCCGATTGAAGCTGTTGTGCTAAAAAGGAAAAAAGCTCTGGCCTGTAGGACAATTCAAATCAATGGTTAGTGTACAGATGAAGCCGGAAAATGCCAGAAAGGTATTTAGACAATAATTTTCATTATAAAATATACCAGCTAAACATAGAAAAGCAAACCCATTAAGGACCGGGGAGATCATGAGGATTAGGGCAGTCAAGAGTACTCTAATATAACCACCAGAGCAACTGGATAATCTTCTTGACCACCAAAACTGAATCAGGATGGTACTTGAGAATAAAGTATAACATAGAGCTCAAGGTGGAATACTATAGTTCTAAAATACAATGCTTGCTATTTAATATACTTTCATGGGGGATTTTGAACCACCTGATAATTCAAATGCAATTGACTATGTTGTTTCTGCTTGACTTGGCTAGATGACAATAAGCGATAACAAAAACACTACAATAGTAAATACAATTAAATAATCAAACATTAAGATTTGGTGGAAAGGAAGGGGAGCCTTGGAGTAATTAGTAAAGTTGCTGCCATGTGACCAGGTCACAGGTTCAAGCCTTGAAAACAGTCTTCGGCAAAAATACAAGATAAGGCTGCGAACAATAGATCCTTGTGGCCGGACCCTTCCATGGACCCTGCGCATAGCGAGAGCTTTGGTGCACCAGGTTTGCCCCTTTTTTTTAAGAATTGACGGTGATACTACTTCTACCCCGAAAAGAAGGTATGGTTGTGAAACTGTCAGTAAAAGGAAATAAGGACCTCTACAGAACAATCAGAATGCAACTGACCATGGAAATTTATATGGAGGGTGTATATACCATATAAGCAGCATGCTTTATTTGGCTCCTATCTAAGGAAGCTGTCCTTACACAAGACAATGAGAAAGGGGATAACTTTATGTCTCAGAGGTTTTTTTTTGTGGAGAATAAGCAAAAATTGTTAGACATTTGTTCCTTCATGCAAGATCACAAGTCAGCTTTGGAGGCTATTCATAAACCTTAAAAGGTTTCTCTTGGTCTATGCTAGGAAAGGTTACAAAGGCCCTTTAAAGCTGGGAAGAAGCTAAGATTCATGCAAGAAGTAGAAGTAGGTGGAGAATCATACCAGCCAGCATATGATAGGCAACTTGGAAAGAGAGAAATGCTAGGCGTTTTGAGAGCACAGAGAATAGTATAGAGTGGATCAAATTGAATCATATCTTGATTCTATGTTTTTGTTGTAATCAAATTTGGTCTAATGATCCTGTATCTGCCATTGATATGCTAGATTCATTAGAGACATAGGATCATAGGATCTGCATTTACTTGTAAATATGACCCTAGTACAGCCCATGTACTGATCTGTCCCTATCAATTTATACAAAGTTACTGGTGTCAAAAAAAAAAAAAAAAAGACAAACTTGTCAACAGTAAAAATGAATAGATTCTTAAATTAGTAAGTGTTTGTAAGGATCATATAAATGGGTATTAACTTCAGACACAGTCTAGGTCCGTAATTCCTTCATTTACCTTTTCCTTGTTGAAGAGTAGCGATCAATTCATCAGCATTTTATTGAGGGCCAACAAGTATTAGAACCCTAAGGGCAATGAAGATCTATATCATTCAAAAAGAAGTGAATATCAAATAATTTTTAAATCTCTCTCTCTCTCTATGTGTGTGTGTGTGTGTGTGTGTTTGGATAGGTATATCAAAGTAAAGCTCTTCCTAGACAGATAATCTATTTATGTTGGATAACTTTGAAAAAGAAAAAAAAAACAAGTGTTGTCATACCATATAGAGCAATACTGCTAAAGGACGATTCTGATCCGGCCAAATGCATAGAAACAAGAATTTTGGTAATTAGGATGGACTAAATTTATAAGTTCCTTTTATTGAACAGAAAAGACCTGTGACCTTTGTTTCATATTGCTTCACATAAGGGTAAAAGCTGGTAGAAACTTGCTTCTATTGAGAACCAATTCAAAGATAATACATCATTGGTTTAGTTTTGTATTTTAACTCCACAACCTTCATCATGGTTATCAGGAAGAAATCAGCCAACCATCATTGAGAGACCAAAACTATTAACTTCTCTAGGGACTATTGGATGCGATGCGACTCCAGCCACTCTTCAACTCCATCAACCTAAACAGTATTCATATTTGGATTTGAATTTTACACCTCAAACCATCCCAATTAAATCAGAAGCATGATATTTCTTGCTGACATACATGGTACAGAATCACCATTCTGGTGAAACTTGAGACAGCTTTGACATTATAAGCAAATGAATTTCAATTCTGGTCGACAGCTTAGGATATGGGCCAAGTGAAATGTCAACCCAGTAAACACCTAACTTTGTACAGCTGAAAGTTGCCAAATCCGTTGAAAGAATTGAAAGGGATGCTGGAAAATGAGCTTTGTGAGATGAATTATATGCGAATCACCAGTTAAAAAGCTGATCTCACATTAAGACTGAGCAAGCAAAATATCCTTTCGCCAGAATAATTCAAATCTTCAGAATGAGCAATGAGACTTCAATGCCGCATCTGTCCCAGACAAAAGGGCCTCGTAACTATCCGTCAGGGTTTAACTCTAAGACATCTAAAATGTTCACCCCAAAATCTTGCGATTTCATATTTCTTTTTATAATCTCTTCGTGTCCAAAAAAAGAATCTAACAAGTCAAGATAATAATCATAAAAGACAAAAGAATAGAATAGCTCTTCATCAACAATTTCATGTAATTTGCATAGCTATGGAGAACACCATACCATTCTTTAGGGTAATCGATCCGAGCAATCTTCGAGATGATCACAGACAATGTAAGGGCAATCTGCATCAGGCAATCACGCACCCAGTTGAGGAATTAGGAAAGCACTTAAAAATATTTCCACCAATGACAATATTATCCAGATATCTAAGTAGTGATAGCAATTGAAGCAACAAATGTCAATAACGGGTATGACAATTTTCAAAGAAAAGAGAGCTCTAGCTATCTGTACGCTCATTACTAAACCAAACATATATCTGCATCACCTGGTAATTCTCTTCCCTCAAGTGTGACAACAGCTTTTGCCTTAAATGTAATTTCTCCTCATTGCTAATTCCCCTGTCAAGACGTTCCAGAGAGAAGCAAATAGTCATTTACAACATCAATACAAATATATAAACATGCAGGAAGGAGAAATCACAACATTTGGAACATAAAAAGGAAAATCAGAGCTAGAATCGTGGGAAGAACAAGCAACCTGAAAATTCAATCCACATTCATATGTTGCATCAAGCCACCAAAACTGAATAATAAGCTATCTTACTGCAGGAGATTGCTAAAGATTTCCATTGTCATCCTGACAGTGTTATCCTCTTTTCCCACACATTGACTTCCTTAGCATTTACATCTATCCTTCCGTAATATTATTTTATCACAGAATTTCATTTGTCTGTATTATGAAAGCTAAGTTGCGGGACTCTTCACTTTTGATGTTCCAACCATGTCAGATTCTCCAAAACTACACTACTTTTGGAGAATCCGACACACAACCATCAAGATTGTTTAACAGTCCAAGACACAGAGATGGAAAGATACATAATTTGATATCCCAAATAACACAGTTTATTTTCCACTTTTTTATAAGTTTCAAACAATATAGGCAGACCATTTTCTTCGATTGATGACTTCACTTTAGACAATGGAGAAGGAAAATATGCTAATAACTTATACTAATCAATCTCAAATTTAGAGTTTGTTATTCTCTTTTCAGATGTCCCAGCATCGCGGTCCATTTCCTTGGACAAATAATCCTTCAGTCAAAGATAATTTAAGGGCATCATTTAGAATACATCGGAGGAAAAGAAATAGGACATGATTTACAAAGGACATGACTATTGCGTTAGTAGTGTAATAATTTTCTAGTGCTCCTTCCATTCATTCGATCTGCATCCTTTCACTTTCCAAAATTTGAGAACTAGTCATGTCCAGAAAACAATATCATAGGGTCTTCTGTAAAATATGGGGAGTACTCTAACTTACTTATACATATAGAGAATATGCATACATACGTACATACATAAGAAGATTTTCAAGGATGGGAACATTTGGTGTTAAAAGGAGTACAACAATTCTTTGGATCCTACAATTTGTTCCATCTCCATCCTTAAATTTTCAGAATTTGAAAACAATTCATATCCATTGGAAATTTCAAAGGAATCCTATAATGGGGAGTACAGTAATTTATCTTGCACGCACATACACACATACAGATAACAAACATGCATACATATATAAGTGTGTGTGTTGGGTGTGGGGGTCTGAATTACTCTTTTTCTTTTCTCCATAAACTATGGATTTCCAGATTCAATTGGATGGCACTGTCTTGGTCATAGTTTTACAGGACAATGCAACAATTGAAGTTTAGCAGGAGGAAAAAACAACTTCAATGAACCCACGAAACAAACTAAGTCAGTGTGAATACTCACGCCGAATCACGCTTGTTCCTCCAATACCGATTTATGCTATTTTTGAAGTAGACCGATGCCATTAATCGAACATCCACTTGAGACACTAAGTCCTTAGCAGTGATCACTTCCTACAATGTCAAAAACATCACCATTCCACAACTTATCATCCAATGTACTTCAATGATCCTAAATAAGAAAATCGAATGTAAAAGGAGGGAAAAATTACCATGAGACAGGAACAAAAACCCGGCCGGTTTTCTGATTGAGCTAGGGCTGTTTCAGCTGGTTTACGCACGCTTTGTTCACCGCTGAGTGAATTTGTCAGCAGCGAATACATTGCCGGCAGGTCGGAAGCCGATAAAGCCATGGGTTTAAGGAGTGGAATCAACCAGATGAGTTGTAGCACTGAGTTGATACCGAGTCGAATGCTTGAGTCAAGTAGCAGCGGAGTAGAGGAATGGAAAAATGGAAAATTTTGCTGACGATTTTCGATGGAAATGGCGATTGCTTAGCGATCTGATAGGAAAGAACAGGAGAACTTGTCTGTATATAAAATGGAGAAGAAAATGGGGAAAAGGTCTGTAGTTTTGTTAACCCCTTCACTATTTGGCGTGGTCAAGTGCTGAACTTCTCTGTCTGATCCTTTCCTTTTTTTAATGATTTTTTTTAATTAGAAATGTCAAAATGAGTTTAAATATAGATAACTCATTCAATTCGGCTAAAATTTTATGAGTTAGACTAAAGATAATTTGAATTTGGTTCAATCTTAACTCGCTCAAGTCTTTAACTCATTTTGAAAGAATCCTTAATTGAATCTAATTTAATCTTCAATTTCAACCCGTTCTAAGGCTTTTTGCTTGCATTGATGTAATGTATGTTTTCTATCTATTTTATATTTTATATGATTTATCTATCAATTTGTAACTTTTCTTTTTATTTCCTTGAGTTGAAATTCAAATAGTGGATATAAAAATAAATAATAATATGTTAAAAATATTAAAATTGAGCGGGTCAAATTAGGCGGGTCATAACCTAACCAATTTCTATTTCAACCCATTTTAGCGTTCCTAATTTCAACTCAACCTGCCTGTTTGATACTATTAGTGATGGACCTTAAGTATGAAGAAAAGAAATACAAATTGTAAATTAATTTTACACGATTACACTAATAATTTAACATGTTTTACCTTTTTAAAGTTTGTACAACTTTTCTAAAAAGAAAAATCATAATGACTCAAAATCCTATATATTGATAAAAAGAATTTTTATTGTCTTTAAGACTCCTTTAATCATTGATGTGTAAAAAGTTATATTTGAGTTTGACATCCCAAACTTTGTATATGATCATTAGCAAAAGACTAGAAAGCTAATGACTATCAATAGGATAAAATATGAACATAACTCATGAAAAATCATAGACAATATGAAAAGAGACTAAAGCTTGAAGGGTAGAAGCCCCTACGTTATCAAAAATATCGCTATTTATTTGTTTAATAGATAAATAGATTGAAAAAATCATAATAATACTTCACAACAAAACATATGAAAAGCTCACATAAAGTGAAAATTTTTTGTTGTCATTAAAAAAAAATAAGCCCAACTCTTATTAACATAATAGTCTCCTTGAATGGCTCCTTTTCCTTTAAAAGAGTTTCATTAGCATGAAGAGAAGTACTTGGAGCTTGGTGCACCTTTTAATAACCTCATTGAATTTCTCTATCAACTCATCAACAATAGAAAGCTTGTCACTCAAGATAGATTTAGCTATCTTGGGTTGTGTATCAACTATACGAGGAACCTCCTTAATCTTATCATCTTCAATTATAATGGTACTTCTGTTACTCCTTCTGATGATGGCAAAAGCACGTTTTGGGCCTTTATCTCCTTTTACATTTGTAATTGTATCACTTGGTAGAGCTTCATAGGGTGTTGCGATCTAAGTTAGCCCCTAGACGTGATATGGCAATTGAACTCCACAGGACTCCAATTAAGCCTCTTGATATATAAAACATACACAAAATAAGGAAGAATACCAAGATATATGAGAATGCAGAAATAAAGCCAAGATAGACTACAATCTTGACATAAAATGAATATAAACACAATGACAACATAAACTCCAAAGCTATAAAATATGCTTGAAAAGCCTCTAAAACATAGATGATTCACTATGACAGACTATAGCTGATTTGATGTCTGAAAATAAATTGAGGTATGAAAAATAGCATAAAACTTATCCTCGAAACATGAGGACTCACCAAACCAAAAGCTAATCACAATCTAAAGTTAACTATTTACGTGAGATGGAGTGTGTGCACCTATTTACAAAACAATATAGGCAAAAGAAGTATGCAATCAGTACTTTTGAATGTACCGAGTATGTGAGAATGCAACATGCTTTATTGCGTGATATGAAATTGACCAAAATAGAGAGCATGATTAAAACATAAGTATAGTCAATGCATAGTAAGAATCATAATGCAAACCTTTAAAGAACTTAAGTCCTAAAAAATCATAATCATATGTGGAACATCAACCATAACTGACAATAAGACCATGTGAGCTATAATATGGAATTGGGGTGTTGCTTCTACACTGGATAAAGGGAAAATTACTTGCCAAGGTAGTTTTACTCTGTAATAATTCATAACATATGTTATATATGGATCCAATAGCTAGTCTCATTAAGGCAAACAGACGATAGCATGTAGTTATGAAACTAGAGATTGCTACTAAAGATTGTCTTATCAAGCCTCCACTTCAAAGTCCATTCGACGCGAAGTTAAATCCCACAAAATAGAGATCATAAATCATTAGCTCTTATTATGTAGAAAGGCAATCATTAACTACCCATTTGGTCCGTAAAATCATAATCATAAAATAGTTCATTTTATCATTGATTCATGTAATGTGAGTATTGTCCTTTCATCATTACGAATCCTTTCATATTTTAGAAAACCTTTTACAATCATTCGTACCTCCTGGAGGAGTATCATTAAAACTTAATTCATTCTTTTGATAAAGCTTGCACAAAACCCTTCTCAATTCATGATCATAATTCATAGTAAAATCTAAAATATTTTGTATGAATTCAAATATCAAATTGAAATCACGTAATTTCAATAAAATTATACATAGTCGTCAAGAATAATTTCAATTGAATCATAATTGACATTGTTCCATGCAAATAGAAAACGAGTTTCAAAAGAATAGGTTAAATTGCACTAGGAGTTGAACATGGTGTAAAAGCATATATTGTGGCATGGTTCATGGATGGGACAGAAGTAATTATGACTGAACAATCCTTGGAGAGGCTATCTAGTGACTATGCTCTCACAAAAGCTAGATTGAATATTATGATCTCAACAACAATAAGGAGTAGCAAGAGAGTGTTTCTCTCTACCAAGAAATTTAGAGTATTCATTAGTCGGTTCAGTTTAATTTTATATATTATCGATTTAACTTATTGTTATTTTATTTTTAAATGTACTCAACTAACAAGATATTTTTTATTCATTTTTAATTTATTGATTTTTGGATGTGAAGTATTGATTTTTTTTAATTTAACCAATACGAAAATGCTCATAAAATAATTACATGACTTCTTCAACAATTTATCATGATAGGATAATTCTTTACAAAATGCTCATAAAATAGAAATAATAGTAAATAAAACATGAAAAGAACTATATAAATGCAACACAAATAACAAAATAATTTCTTGTGAACTTAAAATCATTGTGAAGTATGAATTGAAGACTAAAGAGAAAAGGCAACAACAAATAAGATGTTGATATTGATATTTAATATTTATATAGGGATAATATAGTAAATCAGTAGTTTTAATGGGTTATTGATTTACCCAAAAATTCAATATTTTTTTTAAAAATAGACTAATAATCTGATACTTTTTTCTTTTATAAAATTACTAAAATGTGCTAACCTAATAACCCAATAACAATAAATCAATAATATTTTTTTTGGATTCAATTTGTGGGTTGACAATTTTTACACACCCTTACCAGAAATGGTGATGTTCATTTTCTATTTAAATTAAAGACAATGATCTTAGCCAATGAGAACACTGAAGTTAGATCCAATATTTAATCCGGGAGGAGGAAATAAATGTTATAATTGCCTGGATCTTCTTTTTATCACTTCACTCGAATTTTTTTTTTTTGAAGGAAGCAATATTTTTGCTTGCTGTTATAGTGGGAAGACCCCTTTAGGTTGATATGACTACAAAGAATCGGACAAGACCCAGATGTACTAGAGTCAAGATGGCTTTTGAGTGAGTTCCTTACGAAAATCAATATTGGGGTCAGGAGGTCAATCAAAGAGGTAGTGAAAAAATGAATTAACATCAAATATAATTATGTGAAAAAAATGAACTAACATAAAAAAATGAATTAAGCTTAGTTTTGCATGTATATATTGTATATTAAAATTGGCTGAAGAAGAAACTATCATCAATTTTCAAAGTTTCATATTTATAAGAGGATTTTATTTTGAGTTTTTATTTATTTATTTTGACTCATATTTATTCATTATTAAAAGTTTTATCAAGTGTCTTTACATGTACCTAGAATTGCTTTTCAAGGAAATTATTCGAATGAGATTAGAATAATATTTTTTATTTATTAACGTGTATATTATTGGATTAGGTAAATACTAGGTCATGTTACATATTATTGCTTTATTTTATTTTTTATATATATTTCATGTCTATTATATTTGTTACATATTTTATCGCCTTCTCAATTTAAAAAAAAAAAAGAGTTCGGTCAAGATCCATAATTGTGCATTTTGAAGGGTGCTAATATCTTCTTTTCAGAATAACTTGAGCACCTTACTTAGAATTGATTGGTGTCACTGACATTTTTGTAATTAATTAAGTGGTTTCTTAGTTATAATAAAATTAGGGTGACTCTCAACTCTAAATTTGTTCTAAAAGTCTTTTAAAATTTTTAATTTAATTAAATTAATTATTTTTTAGTGAGTTATCACGACATTGCACCTTATTTGTGAAAATAAGGATTTCAACAATTAAAACTTAGAGCGACATGCTATAAAAATTATACTTCCTCTATTTCACATTAACTTAATTTGTGAGGTAATGCACGTATATTAAGAAAAATGTTCAAAGGTATAAATTAAAGAGAAAATAACATTAGTAACCTAAAAAGGAAAACTATTTTACAAGCGGTCACCTCATTACTTTCATATCTCATGTTTTTAACTATTCTTGCGCAACTAATACCATGAGAGTATATATGTACTCTGATGTATCAAGAAGGAAGATGCAATACTTTAGTGAAATCGCTTGATACCATCAAAATATGATCGCTTGATACCATCAAAATAAATAGATATCACCAATATTTAAAGTTTAATAAATAATGTTATGATTTTAATAGTTTTCTCTTACTCTTTGTTTGGATGGTAGTTTGACGTGGTTTCATAATGTATAAGTATTGTATAGTATGGTATGTTATGGTACTATATTGTACAATATAATGTTTGGATAGATTGTATAGTTTGCTACTATTTAATGATAATTTTGTTGTTTGATTTGACTGTATGGTGCTGTATCATTGCTGATATATTTACAAAAATGTCCTTAACTATTAAAAATATTAAATTTATTAATATTTTTTAAATATTTATTTGATAAATACATAAAATGAAATAAAAAACAAGTAAATATATCTCCAACTATACAAACAACACGAAAAACAAGAAAGTAAGAACTTTTAGAAAAATAAATCTAAAAAAATAAACTGAAACATGGGATAAAAGACAGAAGGTGAAGAGAAGGTTCAAAAGTTGATGCGAAAGAAAATGAGTAATAAAATTGTGAAAGCAATAAATATATTAGGGTATAATTTAATAAAGAAAAAAATAAATTAGAGTTAT